>CAJHNH020003779.1:354761-377261 GCA_905116865.2 Candidula unifasciata
CTCCACGCCACTGTCTTAAGCCATCCAAAATAATTTCTCTTGGTCCGCGTCTGCCTCCTCTACCAGTGATCTTTCTAGTTGTCATGGTATTTTCTAGTGCTCCTTTTCTCATCACGTGACCAAAGAACTTTGTTTGTCTCCTTTTCACTGTATATAATGTACTACTTTCATTATCCATTTTCAGGCAATCATTGTTAGTTATACTGGCAGTCCAAGTTACTGGCAACATTCTTCTCAAGAACAACATCTCAGTTGCCTCCAAACTCCTCTTAATTTGTTTGCTCACATTAGTTTAGCGATAATACAGACATAAAACGAACATCAACCTACTCTGGAAATGTTTGTGAGAAGAGTGGAGGCTGGAGAACACCCGCAAGAAAGGCTGAAAATAGATTCAAGCACACACAAAATATGTATATCATAATCTTTGTTGAGCTCAATAAAGACACTACATGATGATAGTGTCAGCATCTTCCAGTCCACGAGGACTATGGAGATGTACCGCTGGCTTTGGGAACATCATCTGCTGTGACTGAAGAGTCCGATGACGGAGTGTCAGTCTCTGCCACATAGGATTTGCAAAAAAAAGTTGACACTCTCACCCTATAAGGCTGAGTTTCTCTCTGGCGTCCCCTTTCTGTTGCTCTCTGCGTTTGGTTTCTATCAAAATGCGACAATCGTTTCTACTCTTTCTGTCGCCATAGTAGTCGATCTGCGGTTGATATTTTTTTTCCCAAGTCTCTGTGCCTATCGGCATCTGTGGCTTGCGCGTTGCGAACGCGCTTCCTAATGCCGGGGTGCCGGGCTCGATCGCAGTTGCTGGCCTTTCCTCTTGCGTTGGTTTCGACAGTGACATCGAGAAACCGACCGTCCAGGAGGCAATGGCAAACTTCTGGTCGGAAATTTGCCTAGAAAAACCACAACAGTAAAAAAAAAAAATGCTGGGGTTGGTTCTGCGACGACCTGTAAAGGATACGTCCCTAACTAACTGTGTCTATGTTGGTGTCTATCCGGTCACGTTTGCTTATGTCTTTACAACGTAGCTTTGGCCTTCCTGTAGGTCTATTCCGTTTCCACTTCACAAACATCATAACACTCGAGATATTTCCATATGCGCCCGTCCCAGCCTTCAACAGCCAACGCAAATGGTACAAAACAGTCGCAGTCTGGCTATATGTGTCTTGCCACTCACCTGAGTCTTATTAAACTAAGCACAGGTGTGGACTTTTCGAGAGCCGGCCCAAAGTTCTTGCGTTTGAATCAGAACTCAACAAAAATGTTTTTATAATTGTTCTTAGGTAGTCCATTGTGTTGTGGTTTGCAAGTAGGCTATGATATCTTCGCCTTTCAGTCCAAAACATCTGACCTCAGCAAAATCTTAATTAATCTACTGTTACAATTGTTAAGTGACAGGGACAATTTAATTACGCCATTTATTATTATTTTGTGTGCAGTCATTGCACCACCAATGTTTTCTTTGTGTTGGACGCCTGTATTTGGTATTTCTTAACAGATTGTACTAGTCTAAAAACAAAGAGTGTTGACACCACACACAACAATATCGGGGAGGGGGTATATAATACCCCCCCCCCCCCCCCCCCCGGGGGGGCTGAGTGGTTAAAAAAATATATAAAAGTATTTGAAAAATCAAAAGAAATTAGAAGTCAAAATGAGGATGGCCATCACAATGCAAAGATCAAACAGCACTACAAGTCTATAGTTAAGCACTAGTAAGGAGATCAAAATTAAAATTTTTAGAGCATGCATTTTCCTTGTAGCAGCATACGACTATCTCCCAGTCCTTAAGAAAGAAAATAGGGGCTTTTCAGTTGAAATGCTATAGAAGGATTCTCGGAATATCTTGGACAACGGAGAGAAGAAATGTTGACATTTTAAAAGATCTGAACATCAAGGAAGATTGGTCAATAGACAGCATCTTGTCTAGGGAGCTACAATATGTTGGTCATATTAAACATCATGGCAGACTGGACAAAAAAACAGCAGAAGGTATGGTACCTGTACGAAGGGGCTGCGGCAGACCAACACGAAGATGGACACAGGATATAAATGACTCCTTGAATATGAGAGTACACAAGGCGGGAGAACTGACGAGAGACTGAGTTTCTTTCAGGCAGACCGTGATGAGAGCGACGTTCTGTAAATGACCTGCTACATGATGATTTGAAAAAAATATCAAATGTATAAACAAAAGCTTTTCGAATAGAATATCTGTATATCTCTTTTTTCTTAGCGTTTACCGGCTGTGATCTCCGTCGGAGAGTTTTGGTGGTTCGTTCACACCTCGATCATGGTGTTCCAGAACTTGAGATTTGCGCTCACATTCATTCACAGATCCTAATTTTGTGTATGCAGAGTGTTGGTTTCTTGTCTTTCATGCAGGTGCACCCTGACTTCGAAAAAAACATCTCTAATTAGTCGCCACCTACGGCATGCTTGTTAGAAAAGCAGTGGGTTTATTCTACCACCCCCCCCCCCCTCACCCTCCAATAGGGCCTCACAATCCACACAGGGAGATTATCCCCTATAATTCTTTTTGTCGGGGAAAGGTCTGTGTATTTGAGAGCATGAAGGGGGAGGGGGAGGAGCGCTAATGGGGCCTTGACCCATATATTCCAACACTTATGTCAATAACTTACCTATTTGGTTCTCCGACACAGAGTAGTAAGCATTAGCTTCGTGAGGCGGCATCTTCCACCTGTGCAGATGAGGTTATTATCGATCTTTTTTATCAAACAAACCAAATAAAGAAAAGTAATGTACAAATGTAATATAATGTAGTACGGTAGGGGCCGAATAATTAGGTGGGCACAGGATAGAAGTGACTCCTTGAGTATTAAAGTACACGAAGTGGGAGATCTGACGAGAGACCGTGTAACTTTCAGGCAGACTGTGATGACAGTTAAGTAAACCGAAGTTATGTAAAGTATTACACACATACACATAAATATATGCACACGTACATATACGTATGTGTGTATATGCGTGTGTGTGTATATATATATATATATATATATATATATATATATATATATATATATATACACACACACACACACACACACACACACATATATATATATATATATATATATATATATATATATATATATATACATTTATATATATATATGAGTAAAGCTAACTTAAATTAAAGCAAAGTCAAGTAGAATTATTTTTTTAAGCATTCAAAATAATTAATAATAAATAATTAAATAAAGTACAAGTGAAATAAAGTAAAGCGAAATGAAGTTAAAGTAATAAACAATAAATCGATATGATGCATTCTTTGAGGAATATCAGGTTCTCTATTATAGGTCAAGGTTTTTTTTTATTAATTTTTTTTTTATTTCTCAGTACCGGCACCTTTTTCAAGTCTCATTTTTTTTTCAGCACTCCTATGATAGACGTCCTATAGTGCTGTGTAAATCTTGTCTTGTTCCATGCAAGTGAAACATAGACAATAAGCAGACAAACTGGGAAAAAAAATTTACTCGCGGCCGAGGTGTGGTTTCTGAGAAGAATGAGAGTGGTTTCTGAGAAGAATGAGAGTGGTTGCTGAGAAGAATGAGAGTGGTTTCTGAGAAGAATGAGAGTGGTTGCCGAGAAGAATGAGAGTGATTTCTGAGAAGAATGAGAGTGGTTTCTGAGAAGAATGAGAGTGGTTTCTGAGAAGAATGAGAGTGGTTTCTGAGAAGAATAGAGAGTGGTTTCTGTGAAGAATGAGGGTGGTTTCTGAGATGAATGAGAGTGATTTCTGAGAAGAATGAGAGTGGTTTCTGAGAAGAATGAGAGTAGTTTCTGAGAGGAATGAGAGTGGTTTCTGAGAAGAATGAGAGTGGTTTCTGAGAAGAATGAGAGTTGTTTCTGAGAAGAATGAGAGTGGTTTCTGAGAAGAATGAGAGTGGTTTTTGAGAAGAGTGAGAGTGGTTTCTGAGAAGAATGAGAGTGGTTTCTGATAATAATGAGAGTGGTTTCTGAGAAGAATGAAAGTGGTTTCTGAGAAAAATGAGAGTGGTTTCTGATAATAATGAGAGTGGTTTCTGAGAAGAATGAGAGTGGTTTCTGAGAAGAATGAGAGTGGTTTCTGAGAAGAATGAGAGTGGTTTCTGAGAAGAATGAGAAGGATATATTCAGAAGGACAGAAAAACAAACGAAGCAGTCATTACCGACACAGATGAAAGTCTTGAACTGATTAGAACAATTAGACATAGACATATTTTTTTAGACATTGTTTCTAGGTTTAAGGTTTAAACTACGGATCAACAAGGTAGTCAACTCACGCCGACCGCCTTTTCTTCCCAGGCCTTTACCTGATAACCATTAAAATCTGGGTCAACCTGATAGCCAAGTTAAACTGTTCCACACAAAAAAACAGGTAACGGATCAACACAATGGCACACCATTTGATGTAACCATTTGTGCTCCGTTCCTCTTCTAACTCAAGTTTGAGTCCGAAAAAAGCTCAGCACAGTGCAAAGGCTCTGTATCATCGGCGAGGATCCTTAAATACTTTGGGTAGATTTTTAACTCCAGAGACCAGGGGAATTACTAGAAGTCCAAGTCCACATGAAAAAATCCCAGCTTTTACTGGGGATTAAACCCAGAACCTGTAGCACTCGAGACCACACAGCTCCCCTAGACATGTTTTTAGAAGGAATCGACTCGAGAACTTGGTAACAGGTGGCATGGTTAAAGGAAAGAGAGCAACGAGATAAATACCTGGATGGCTTTGCAAAAATGGATGGTGCGAGGCAAAATTATTGAACCGATCAGCGATGCTGGCAGATGAGGATGATGATGATATAATAGACACTTTCTGGCAAGCGTCAGCACTTGTTCAGAAACACTTTTGGGTCAGTACCGCATTATTTTCTACATCTCTAGAAAGAAATCTTGGATATATATATATATATATATATATATATATATATATATATATATATATATATATATATAAAGACATTGTCTGGTCCTCTGGTATTACCGAGACCTTTAATGGAGGGACAGCAGAAAAATATAGTAGTAGTGGTAGAAGCAGTAGCAGCAGCAGCAGTAGCAGTAATGATAGGAGTAATAGTAGTAGCTGTTGTTGCTGTAGAAGAAACAGCAACAACAGTAACAGCAGCAGTAGCAGCAGTAGCAGTAGTAGAGGTGTTAGTAGTAGATGTTGTGGAAGTAAACAGTAGCAGCAGCAGTAGTAGTTGTTGTTGTTTTTGTTGTAGTAGTAGTGGTGGAGGTTGTCGTAATAGTAATAGCAGCAGCAGTATTATTTTTATTATTATTATTATTTTTAGCATCACCAGCATCACCAGCAACAGTAGTAGCAGCAGTAGTAGCAGCAGTAGCAGAAACAGGAGTAGTATTAACAGTAGGAGCTGCAGTAGTATGTATTGCTGTTATAGCGGCAGCAGTATTAGTAGCTGCAATAGAAGTAGTAGTTGTAGTAGCAACAGTATTAGTTGCAGACGTAGTAGCAGCAGCAGCAGTTACAATTCAAAAGAATATTGAAGCAAAGAATACTTACTCATTCTTATCCACGGGTTTTCTGAAAGAGGCTGCGAATTCTATTCTGGTTAGTTCCTCGGCCAGTCTCTCATTTGGGTAGTAATTGTCTTCCTGCATTGTATACTGTTGTAGGGAGATAACTTTTATTACTGAATGGTTAGTTATGTCATTGTGTCTCTGTAGGATTACCTTAGCTCTCATTCGATAGATCCGGATTCGATTTCCCATCAGTAAGGCAATTGGCCTGTTTTGTTGTTGTTGTTGTTGGTGGTGGTGGTGGTGGTGGTGGTGGTCATCTTAGTTTTAACAGCAGAAAAACATATGTTATAGTAATTACACAGTAGATACGCTCCCCCCCCCCACCCCCCCCCACCCCCCCCCCATCTTTTCCCTCCGCTGCAACATCAAATTTGGATAATTCTAAAGCAAGTCTGTACTTGACTCCACACTAATTACTTTCCGTCCTTTTGGGATTAAATTGTTCGTTATTTGAAGCCTTACTCTGGCTCTTGCCAGGGGCCGCAATATAGCCTTGTCACAAATATGGCCTAAAGGCTGAACGCGGTTTCTGGGACTTCTCCACGGTGATCCTCACCCACATGGTGGCACATTGTGTCATCGGGTGTTTATCGCTTGTGTGATGTCCTGGTGGGTTAGAAAGTCAGTCAGTCTGTACGTGACTGATCACAATAGATGAAAGCTATATTAAAGAAATAAAATGAGGCAAAGCTGGGTAAAACAATTTAAAGGTATCTTTTCACTAAGTAAAGAATATTCTATACAATGTTATTTTGTCAACAGAGGTCGAGGACCCTTTTACAAGCCTTTAGGCATATTGGGCATATTGTGCTAGACCTATATTTTATATACTAATCGACATTGGTTGGTAAGGTAGTCAACATCACACCGGCCGCCTTTTCTTCCCAGGACTTTATCTGATATCCACTCAAAGCTGGGTCAACTTTGGAGCCAAGGTAATTTGGGAAAGGGAGAGGGAGTCTGGCTTCGTTCGGATTCGAGCCCACGACTTTTGGATTCGCAACATCCATTGTCAATAGAGGCGAGGAAGAACATTTTTAAGATCTTTGTAACTTCACTCCTGATATATGGAAGTGAATCATGAATAGTTAGCCAATTAGGAGTAGCGGCAGAGACTTGATTTTATAGACGAATGATTAGAACTGTGGACTGATCAGAACAGCAGTGCATAAGGATTCTCCTTCAGCATTCTGAGCCCTTGAGGTGCAATGCTGCAGATGTTCCCCGTCTCCATTCATCGCTCTGGTTGGCCTTCTCTTTCTAGCTGGGGACACCAAGCGTTGCTGGTGTGTATTGATATCTTCTTCTTCTTCTTCTTCTTCTTCTTCTTCTTCTTCTTCTTCTTCTTCTTCCTCTTCTTCTTCTTCTTCTTCTTCTTCTTCTTCTTCTTCTTCTTCTTCTTAGCTTTCACTGGCTGTAAACTCCGGCAGAAAGTTCTATTTGTTTGTCAACTTCTGGACTCTAGTCCTGTTCCAGAACTTGAGTGTTGCGTGTACATCCGTTTCAAAGGTGTGATCCATCTGAGTGCCCAATGTTGGTTCCTTGCCTCTCAGGCCGATGTGCTCAGACTTCGAAGGAAGCTACCAATTAGGCGACTCTTACTACATGTTTTTGGGCAGGCAGTGGGTCTATTCTTTTTCCCTCCACAACAGAGCCCAGAAACTCACACGGTTATTATCTCTCCATCGTCTTCTTGGTCTGCCTCGTGGTTTACGGCCATTCAGATCCCTTGTATATAGTTTTTACCTCTCTGTTATCTGACATTCTCCTAATATACCCTAGCTATACCAGTCAATTAGCTCTTATGATGCCAGTGATCAATGGTGATTGAAACAGACTATGAATTGTGTTGTTGCTTCTCACTCTCCATTCCCCACTGTTTGCATCTTTGATGGGTCCACAGATTCGTCGCAAGTCTCTATTTTAATGCACGTGTAATAAGACTTTTCGTTGTGCTCCAAGTTTCAGTGTCATTTAAAACAACTGGTCGTTTTATATATTTTGATTTTGGTGTTGCGAGACAGACATTTTGACTTTAGCAGATGTTGAAAGGAATAGTATACTTTATTTCCAGACTGTATTCTAGATTGTAATTCTGTTCTCAGCATGTTGCAGCAGTTAAAATTTGCACCCAAGTACTTTAATGTTTCCGTTGTTTGATTTTCATATCGACTTGAGTGTCGCCGGAGTTTATATTTTGTCCATGTCTTGTTGTTATCATGTATTCTGTATTATCTTGATCGATAGCAAGTCTCATTTTTTTTTAAGCTGCTTCTTTTAAGACAGTCTGGTTTTTTTTTTTTAAACCTGGTTCAGTTTTTCTAACAATATCAGTGTCATTTGCATAACCAGGTATTCGTGTAGTTTCTTCTGTAGTACACTCATTTTCCAATTTCCTTATAATGTGTTAGGTCCAAGTTAAGATGAAAAGGGAACAGAGCAACATTTTGTTTTAAACCATATTTGATTTGAAAAAGGCTCCTTTTCTAAATAAATCAGCATTTCAAGAAATTAAAGCATACATAAACATATAAAAAGCATCTAAAACACAGGCACTCTTCAATAATGGCATGAGAAGTAGAAACCTAACATATATTGTGATAGTGGGAAAGTTAGAATGTTGAATGTTGAATAAGGAAATCGACATAACAGCACTCGGGACACTCCCATAAGTGCTTAGTCCTTATCTTCAGCAGCAAGCGAAGAGTTCTTATTCCGATGGTACCAGTAACCCTGCTGCTTGTATATCCGTCTCATCCTTCCCCTGAGTGTTGAGCGTCGGCCAGATCACCTGGTAACTCCTCGCAGCGCCATCCACCTTAGACCGTAATGGTCTAACTGCGTCTCCGCACTGTTTACTCGCTCCCAAAGGGCCCTCACAATATCTAACTTGCGATACATCAATTCACCACCAAGTGGTGCATAACCAGCTAGTCTATCTGCCTGCTCATTTCCCAACACACCGGCATTCCCTGGAGAATATATCCAAAGAATGCTAACTACCCGGGACCTTTGGAGTGATGCTGGCCGCTCTGCACGGAGCATGTCTGTCTCCACTTTTCTAAACATGCTTTGTGAGTCAGTTCAATGACGGCATGTGTGTACAGCTAATTCTCAAGCCAGCAGAAGGCAGCAGTAAGTGCCTCTGCCTCATTTCTCAAACTAGACGTTATGATATCATATGCCAGGCTTTGTTACACCAAGCGATGTCCATTCGCCTTCGCTATGAACTCCCGTGAACTTCGTCTGACCCTTAACACAGAGCCCTCTGTATGTACAATCATATCACTTGGGGGGAGGGGGGGGCGATTTACTAACATATATTGTGATAGTGAAAAAAAAAAGAGTTAGAAAAGATGTAAGACAGTAGGCCCTTTTGCCAATGAAGATCATCTGTGTTAGAAATGATTAAAAGCACACGAGTCAGAAGGCTGTGGAGACAAGATACGACTATAAACGCCACGTGGCAAAGGATGCAAAAAGAAGAAAACACTGATAATCTGAACAGCTCAAGGCGACTGAACTTATAGTGTGTTTAAAATTCTTTCACACTTAAACAAATTTCTCCAAAACTCGTGAACGGGCCAAAAGGAGTTTTTGCATCTTGTCTGAGATTTCCCATGTCCTTGTCATGTTATATTTACCATTGCACAAGTGCTGATGTTTTCTTAAAGCGGCAAATTTCTTTCATCGTTGATTAATAATTTGTGAATATACAGCAATTGACAACCGCATGGAGATTAGTTGGAAATTATTTCACAAGTGCAGCAATGCATAGTAATTTTTTTATAGCCTATCTCGCATACAATGAAAGATTGTATTCACAGAAGTCTAATGCTGAAGATGACTACCTGAGAGCGAAACACACATGAAAATCGTGCCATCTGGATTTTTGAATAGTTGCCATTATTTAGTTAACCTTAAATCTGCCGACTGTTTGCTTTAAATTATTTTTTTTATATGTTCCAATAAGTCAGAATGAAAACTAGATGTTTGTATACATACAAAACGATTGTTACAGGATTGTCCACAATTTTCCTCTTAACGAGCATTCGTAAAGCGACTAGTGTGCTTTCTTCAAAGACGGAATACGTCTAGCCAACCAAAAGTTTGTATATTCCAGTAAGCCAGGTATACATACATATATATATATATATATATATATATATATATATATATATATATATATATATATATATATATATATATATATATATATATATATATATATATATATATATATATATATATATATATATATATATAAAAAGGGATGTACAGCAAGCCGACAACCCAAGATCTGTACGAGACCAAAGTCCAGAAGTAAAAGAACAGCCAGAATTGTCTGCACAAGTTTATAGCCGGTGAGCACACCAAAACGAATTAGAAGAAGATCACCCTCCTGCTGTGTCCTCTCTACATCACTTAGAATTGCTGTCTACTTCTTCAAGTACATCCCATGCAATTGTCTTGATATCATGTATAACGACCAACTCCAGCATCTCCGCCCTGTCTCATCAACGTTCATCGCTGGATTTCTTTAGACGTTTTTCAAATAGGTTTTGTTTAATCCATTTGTATATCTGCCATCATCATCATCATCATCATCATCATCATCATCATCATAAACCACTTTTGCCGTTAAGCGACGTGGGGAGGAATAATTTGCGATCTAGTGCACGTTGGCTGTCACTGGCTATTGTCATGCCGTTAAGGCGTAGAGTGTCTTTAATGTTGTCGATCCATACTTCCGTGGCCGTCCTCTTGCTCTTGTAGCTGATCTTCTGAGATGTAGTGCTTGTGATAGTATTTGATCTTGCGGCATTCTAAAAAGATGGCCTAACCACTTAATCTGCTGTTTCTCGATGAATCTAGTACAAGGTGTCATTCCCACAATTTGCCTGATAGTTTCATTATTCACTCGATCTCGGATGGTTAGGCTGGGCCATACACTCTAAAATTGGGGTAAATTATATCAGTAAAAGACAATTTAAAGGAAGCAATGGATAAGAAAGAAAGAAAATAGTTCATATTTGGAGCAAGCAGCTTACGTGTTGATACATTGTTTCAATCTCTTTGTTTGTGAAATTTGTGTCCGGGTAACCGATCTTGGAGGCCATAGCAGCCAGCTGGGGAAATCAAACGTTAAGGATATGCATCTTTTTATGAATCAGTCAACACAGTTGTTGTACGGATTATTCAGTCAACATAGTTGTTGTACGGATTATTCAGTCAACATAGTTGCTGTACGGAATATTCAGTCAATATAGTTGTTGTACGGATTATTCAGTCAACATAGTTGTTGTACGGATTATTCAGTCAACATAGTTGTTGTGCGGATTATTCAGTCAATATAGTTGTTGTACAGATTATTCAGTCAATATAGTTGTTGTATGGATTATTCAGTCAACATAGTTGTTGTACGGATTATTCAGTCAATATAGTTGTTGTACGGATTATTCAGTCAATATAGTTTTTATACGGATTATTCAGTCAACATAGTTGTTGTGCGGATTATTCAGTCAACATAGTTGTTGTGCGGATTATTAAGTCAATATAGTTGTTGTACGGATTATTCAGTCAATATAGTTGTTGTACGGATTATTCAGTCAACATAGTTGTACGGATTATTCAGTCAATATAGTTGTTGTACGGATATTCAGTCAACATAGTTGTTGTGCGGATTATTAAGTCAATATAGTTGCTGTACGGATTATTCAGTCAATATAGTTGTTGTACGGATTATTCAGTCAACATAGTTGTTGTACGGATTATTCAGTCAATATAGTTGTTGTACGGATATTCAGTCAATATAGTTGTTGTACGGATTATTCAGTCAACATAGTTGTTGTATGGATTATTCAGTCAACATAGTTGTTGTACGGAATTTTCAGTCAATATAGTTGTTGTACGGATTATTCTGTCAATATAGTTTTTGTATGGATTATTCAGTCAACATAGTTGTTGTACGGAATTTTCAGTCAATATAGTTGTTGTACGGATTTTTCAGTCAATATAGTTTTTGTTCGGATTATTCAGTCAACATAGTTGTTGTATGGATTATTCAGTCAATATAGTTGTTGTACGGATTATTCAGTCAACATAGTTGTTGTACGGATTATTCAGTCAACATAGTTGTTGTACGGATTTTTCAGTCAACATAGTTGTTGTATGGATTATTCAGAAAGTAACAATACATCTTCCTTCTTCTTCTTATCTTCCACCTTCTACCTCAGCAAAATGTCGGGGGAGATATAACATTCGTTGATGAGCTCTGTCAAGAGCACTGTTAAGAGTAATGTTAATTTCTGAAAGACTGTTCTTAATGCCATCACTCCATATTTTCCGGGGTCTTTCGCTCGTGGCAGATAGTACCAGGGCATTCTTGTTAGGTGTCCAAACCACTTCATTTATTTATTTTTTTAATTTTTTTAATGACTTGTATGACTGGCTTTGTTCCTAGCATTCTTCTGATTTCTTGATTTTGTATTATGTCTTTCTTGAAACTCCTGCAAATCTTCTAAGGCATTTCTTCTCTGTTGACTAGGGCCTAGTTGACCATGTTCTTAGTGGACTTGTATTCATGGCGAGGCGCAGACGCCGTCTGGAGGTGACACGTTCAATTCCCAGCACAGTAACTATAGCTTCCGATTTTTATGTTGTCTAATGTGTTCTTCTATCTATCTACTTCTTTCTATGAATGCCGATCAATACACTTTCTGTTACTTGATTAATTCATAATATACTTTATCTAATAAACTTCTAGTTCCGAGCGTTTTTTTTTTTTTTTTTTTTTGTAAATGTTCTTTCCTAGTTTCATATACTATCTACAGCTGTTTAAAGTAGCTGTAGGCCTAACATCTACAGGTTCCTAAAGTAACTAAATAACCATAATCTACGGATCCTTGCATTGCTGACTTTTTGCAGTTAGGCTAAAGGAGCTGCAGGCTAAGTCATACCTAAGAGCAGCTGCAGACAGGGAACACCCTATGTAAGAAGCTTTCGCTACAGGTAAGGGTCAGAGGCTGAAAAAGGGGGGGGGGGCAATCGTTGATGGCTCAAGCAGTAAACACAATAAAACAAGTATGCATGCTGAAGAACATTTGGCGAGGAGAGGAGTGGGTCAGAGCAGCAAAGAAAAATTCTTCCCTGTGTAGGGTTATGATCACATTGGGCCGGGAGTGCAGAGAGTGGCCAGCGGGTGCTACGGAGGTGGAAGTTCAACAGTGGATCCACGACAATTCACGCCCAGATGATCTGATTATCTATATTGATTGTTCGGTGATGAGAGGTAAGAGAAGTGACTGGGGGTTCGTAGCGAAAGCCAATGGAAAATCTTTATTGCAAGACAGCCTAGCATATGACATCACAACATCAAGCGTGAGAATAGAGGTGGAGGCGGTAACTGCAGCTGTGGCCGAAAAAACAAGATGCATACATATGTCGTCGTAGTAACAGACTCTGAAGGCATAATAAGAAAAGTGAAGACAAGAATGCTTCGAGCAGACTGGCAGACTTCACTAAGATGGTCACGGGTAGTGAGCATACTTTGGATCTCTTTTTTTTCAAGCCTTATAGGCGTAGTGGATAATGAATAGGCAGACAGACTGGCTGGATCTGCACCATTGGGTGGTGAATTGATATATGACAAGGCAGATGTGGTCAAGTCCCTTTGGGAACAAGCAACGGAATCAGTAGAGAAACAAGATTATTATGGCCTGGAGAGAATGAGGCAACTGGGTGTAACCAGAGGGTCTCGCCAGCTCACTACACTCAGAGGAAAGGTAAGACGGGTAAATAACAAGATTGTGACAGTTACCATCAGTGCTGGAACACTGCGCTGGCTGCTGAAGATGAGGACGGAGCACGCGTGGGAATCCCCCGAGTGCTGCGAAGTCAATTCGTGACTCAACTCAACTCAACTATAATCTACGAATTATAGAAATAATAATTCTTTTATTAGTGACCCACAGCTGGAGATAAGTCCAAAGACCTTCAAAAACGATATAGCTGCTTTAAGTGTGATCCAGGAAAACTATCCTGATCAATCTTGGATACGTGCTTACACAGATGGAGCAGCAACCAGTACGGTTACAAACAGCAGTGCTATCATCTTAATCCCATATCCAGACAACCACCGCCACATAAGTATATACCCACTGTAAATTCGGTTTCTACTATACAGAAGAGATTCTAGCACTAGAGCAGGCTGCCGAAATGTTACACTACAAGGTTCTGACTGCCGCCAAGTGGTCATTTTCACAGATGCTATATCGGTACTGGAAGCCCGACCTTCACCTGAGATCTGACCTTAGCTTGGAGACTGCATGATTTTGAGGCATAGCGTCAGCTTCGAGTGCTGGAGGTTTTGGGTACAGGTCCCGGTGAAGGCTGGGATTTTTTGACCTGGACTTCTAGTAATTTTCCTGGTCTCTGGGTAGTAAGATCGGACGCCCGTATGTATTGTTGCGCACGTAAACATTCCTTTGGCAGTTGGAAATCGAAAAAGAGTAGCATAATGGCGCTTCCCGGGCAAAATTTAGAGTTAAAAATCTACCCAAATTATTTCAGGATCCAGGCCGGTGCTACGGAGTTCATGCACTGCTCTGAGATCCTTCTGACGCAGGCTTGAGTCAGAAGTAGAAGGGAGCACTTATAGGTTACTACCCTTGTGCCATGATATTGATCCGGTGTAAAAATCTAAACGTAAACCTAGCTGCCCAAAAGAGTATTGTACTCCAATGGGTGCTATCCCACTGTGATATACCAGGAAACGAAACTGCGGATAAACTTGCTAGAAAAGGGGAAGAATATGAACAGGGAGATCATTATCTCAAACACACTTTGAGAAGAAGTCATCCAGTCTGTCAGAAGTGAACAGAATCTGGCAAAAAAGGACTACCAATTACTTGAGCGGCGTGGGCAGGTCATCATTCCACGCTTCAGGACAGGACATAACAAACTTTAGCATACGCACAGGCGTCGTCTAAGTAGTTCAAAATTGTGGCCGTGTGGCCTTTGTGTCCAAACTACAGAACATGTCCTGTGAGAATGTGCCTTGTGTAGCCCTTAAGATTGGAATACTGACCCAATGAGTGAACTCCATACTTAAAGTTGTATGGAACTAAAAAGGAACTCCTAAAAAGCAATCACGGTTATCACAAGAACTCGTTTGTCGGTGTGAATCAGAAAGCGATCACAAGAAGAAGAGAGGAAGAAAAAGAACTTTGCCCACTGTAGTAATGTAGTCCGCTGGATTAACACCTCAAGGATGAGAATCCTACAACAAATCTCGGTAAGCCCTGTTCGGCTGTAAGATTAGGCTGGGCCCTGATGGTTACAAAGTAACCCAAACTCCGGACCTAGCAGGGATGTGTCCCCTAGGAGCTGCAACCAAACGGTTTACCATTCCATCTTGAGGTATGTTTTTGTTTTTAAACATTTCAGTCTGGACAGCAGACCAACAAAGAAGATCCCAGATACCCTGTTCAACCTCCAAAGAAGTTGTAATGAGAACAGCTGTAACAGCCTTACCGGCTAAAGGTAACATACAGTCTAAAACGAGCAACTGCGCTGCTTAGAGATCGAAGAAGGTTGAACCTCTGCTAGTACCGCACACGAGCAATTAACACCCGGTGACGCAAAGTGTTACTATTCGGATGTGAATCACCCAGGTACACATCCCAGAAAGTCCTTTTAAATGTAAGGTTCTATCTCCACCCCCCCCCCCCCCCCCCAACTCCCTTTTCCCCTGACACAAAATAACCTAACTTCAAGCAGGGTAGGGTGATTATAATTTCATCTGAACAACTAAATCAATAGAAACCTTTTTAAAGGCGGCTTGCTTGGTAGGCGGTGCCATCCATGCACTTTCTTCGAGGATTTGATGGAAGGATGTCTTCAAATTGCCAATCATTTCCATCATCTATGCAAATAAATCATAGAATATAACTGTATATATTCATCACTTTATCTAGCCATCGGTCCGTAAATACGTGTACCCACCCATCCATTTGTGTAACCTTAGATCCATTCAATCAAACCACACATTCTTGTCTATATCTACCGATCCGGTCATCCATGCACACATTTCTAAACCAATAAGAGATAAAGTGGGTAGATGCACGCACTCATCCAGTTGCAACGGACGCGCCGTCAGAAAGAAAAAAATTAGGGGAGATTTGAGAGGGTGCGCTCCTTTCGGCAAAGTAAAATACTCAAAATTGTCATACTATAAATGGTTGTCCGAAACGTCGTTCCGCAGAAAATAACTGCGAAATAGCTCAGTCTCTTACGAGATACGCCTAGCCAAAATAGAAGGGAACAGAGATGCAAAGTGGGGGACACACGGGCAACATACCACAGAGAATAAATCGGATGGAGGATGACCCTCGAGGAAAACATCAAAAAGTAAAGAACAGGAGGTATAAGGAGCTGTCTGTCTTTGAGAAAAGAAATGTTAAGTCAGAAAACTGACGCACATACCTCAATCTTAGCCACGAAAGTGGCGCGAAAAAGCCAGACTACCGATATATAATCTCTAGACACACCACATCCACATTTTCTAGGCAAATATTATCATGTTCAACAACGAACGATGAGAACGCCCCCACAGCTGATCGTTGTAAATGTGTTTTCGTTCAAACAGCCTTTGCCCGGTAAGTGGGCTTAGAGGTAAACCTTGTCTAGGGTGACTGATAACAGCATCAATAACTTTAATCATTCAACATTACCTTTAAAGGATGATACATCAGGACATTCCTAAGTAGACACTTTAACATTTGCAACCATCTACATGGACAGCACACACGGCGTCCAGCCTTGACAAGATTTCATACCAAAAAATGACAGCAAGGTTTCACGGAACTTTCTGTCAAATCTTGAAACAGACACTTCTTCAAAAGTAAATTCGCTCAGCATTCAATCTTTCAGCACCGTCACGCAGCTTTAGGATTCCATTCACCCGAACTAAAACTCATAATACATGTTTAGTATTTAACCTTATTTCTAATTGCGACGTTAAATTAACGAATAGAAAAATGACACGTTACAGTTCTTCTCAACCTAATCTATATTAATAAAAATGTTAATTTTCCGGTGTCGTTAGCTCTAAACTCGAAAACTACTTAACCGATTGCTTTCAAATTTTCACACAACGTTGCCTCTGACTCAGAGCGTAATTTTTTGTGTGTGTCATAAAATCGCACAAACCACGAACGACGTCGCTGCAGCAACGGTCAAATCATTATTTGTTTCGTTGCCCACCCGGATTTATTTTTAATTATTTGGCCACCTTTGACTGTGCAACACCGATCATTATACTTTCATTTTTACTAAATGCTTGAGTATTCAGTAGCGTAGTTAGTTGTAAGCATTATAGCTAGGCTGCAGTATCTACACTTTTTTCCGTTCGATTTTGGGGTTTACAGCTAGCCTGCGATAGCGGCGACGTGATGCTCAATGTTCATGTCACGGGTAATATTCGTTTGCCATTGAGAGGACGGTTGGCACGTTGTGTTGTTGTTTACAGCTAGGCTGCGATATCTGACCTAAAGTCTTCAGTCTTCGGTAGTAGAGTTGTAAGTATTCCGCCCTTCACGTGTATAACGGGTTTTCGATTCCCCGCTGGGTACTAATTTTTCTTTTTTACCCCAGAGAGGCGATTGGCACGTTGTGTTGTGGTTTACAGCTAGGTTGCGACATCTGCGCCTTACGCCCAAATACATCCGATTTAAGTACATCCACATTAGCCCCCCCCCCCCCCCCCTCTCCCTCCCCCCTCCCCCACCGACGCTTCACTCGATCAAAAACTATTCGTTAATGACAGAAACTGTTAACTAAGAAGGCTTACGGTCCGTTTGGTTTAGGTCGACACGGATGCCAAGGTTATTTAAATATCGTCACTTCGGAGAGGGAGATTTGACGAGTGCGGGTTTTTATTTCTGCTATTTGTGAGTATAGTGTACATGTTGTTTTTTTTTTTTTATATCACGGAATATTACTGTGGGTTCTATCACTGGTTAGGTGATGGAGTTGTATGTCGGGGACACACTTAAACTAAACAGTCCGTGGCGACAGCATGCGGTGCCAACTCCTCTGGCTACAACGACCTGTACAGACAGAAGTTACCGTTTTGTGTTGTTGTTGCGACGGTGGTGATGGTAGTGGTAGCAGTAGTACTGGTACTCGATGGGTTATGTGGTAGCTGTTACACTGGCCACATTTGCTTCTCAGTACAGATGAATGCTATCCATTTTTGTCTTGGTGGACACGGATGCCAAGCTCAATTTAACAACAATATTTCGTCAGGCGATGACTTCCTCATACTTCGTAGAGGATGATATGATTGTCACGGAGGGGAGGGGGGGGGGGGGGGGGGGTTGTCGAGGGGGGTTGATGCCAGACACTGTTAACTGAGAGAGCTTAAAACATTTTTTTTTTTACATTTCTCATTTCTTAACTATTTCTATTTTAACAATGTCGCCACATAATAATGTTACAATCATTCGGAGAGAGAGATATAATTGGGCAGATGCTTGAGTCCTTGGTAGCGTAGTTGTCTATTTTGCGTGTTACGTGGGTGACTGGCGGTCAATGCCCTGCTAGGTGATTAAAAAAAATTGCCTTTAACTAAGCGCCTGGCACGTTTTGTTGTGGTTAACAGCTAGGCTGCGATATCTATGTCTTCTTTCCGCTCGATTTAGGGGTTTACTGCTAGCCTGCGATAGCGGCGACGAGACGTTGGTCATGTCACGGGTAATCTTTGTTTGCCTTTGAGAGGGCGGTTGGAACGTTGTGTTGTGGTTTACAGCTAGGCTGCGATATCGGACCCAAACTCTTCAGTCTTAGGCAGTATATTTGTACGTATTCCGCCCTTTACGTGGTTGACCGGTGTTCAATTACCCATTGGGTGCTAATTTTTCTTTTTCGCTCAAGAGGGCTGTTGGCATGTTGTGTTGTGATTTACAGCTAGGCTGTGATATCTGCACCTTTAGCCCAAAGACATCCGATTTCAGGAAAGTCCCATTTATCCTCCCCGCAACGCTTCACTCAATAATAAACTATTCGTAGATGACAGAAGCTGTTAACTAAGACGGCGACGGCTTACAGTCCAGTTTACTTTGGGTGGACACGGATGCCAAGGTCATTTAACATTCGTCCCTTCGGAGAGGGGAGATGGCTTTTGGGGTTTTTTATTTCCGCTATTTATGAGTATAGAACGGACTATTACTGTGGTTTTTTTTTTTTTTTGTCTTCTTTGTTGGGAGCTCAATTACACTAAACAGTCCGTGGCGACATCATGCAGCGCTAACCCCTCTGGCTACACCGACCTGCACAGACAGTAGTGACTGTTTTTTGTTTTTGTTCTGAAGGTGATGGTGTTAGTGGTAGCAGTAGTAGTGGTACTGGATGGGTGATGTGGTAGCTGTTACACTGGCCACATTTACTTCTCATTACACATTAATGCTATCCGTCTGTCTCTGGGTGGACATGGATGCAAAGCTCAGTTCAGTTAAATTATTTCGCCAGATGATGACTTTTCTATCCTTCGGCAAGGATGATAAGATTAGGAGGGGGGGGGGGGGTTGATGGCAGACGCTATTAACTGAGAGAGCTGAAAACATTATTTTACAGTTATCATTTCTTAACTATTTCTATTTTAATAATTTCGCCAAGTGTTAATTTTTTATTCCTTCGGAGTGGGACATATTATTGGGGGGGGGGGGGGGGGGTGGTTATGCCAGACACTGTTACCTAAGAGAGCATAACACATTATTTTCAAGTTATCATTTCTTAACTATTTCTTTTGTAATACTTTTGCCAGGGATAATTTTTCAATCCTTCGGAGAGGGAGATATGACTGGGTGAAGGGGAGAGGGACAGGGTTTGAGAGTTATGACAGATTCTGTTAGTTGAAAGCTACTTTCTTTCTTTTCCATTTCACCATTCGGGGCCACAGAAACGCGTTGCACGGCACAGCTAGTTAAAAATATTTCACATTCTCATGAAAGTGGTTATTACCATAACATGTTCATGTGTATGCTGAATATTTGACAAGTTATTTTAGTAGAGACTTGTGATGGTAAGGATTCATTTTCGATATGTTTCTTACTCAACCTTTTAGTTACACGTTCTTTTATTGAGTTTACGCATCAACCACTTCATACTTACATCAGTCAAGCTTTCTCATAACTGAGAAAATCTTGATGGGATCCTCAGCCCAGTGCCAAAGACAAAAATATTAGCTCTACATGTATTCCAACCCAGTCCTTAAGTCAGTATTACACCGAACATCACGCCTGGTACTCCTGATTAAGTGGAGAAGTCAAAAAGTGTGGCTCTAAAACTGAAGCGTAACCCTATAAAATCCCACCTTCGCTATTCACAGTCATGGAAATCTCTACGATGGCAGATTAAATGTGGAATGACTATGTTCCCAGCTATTAGGTTTTACCAATCGGTTAATGCGTTTAAACTTGTCTATGAAATATACAATCTTAATAGGTTTCATCAGCACTTATAAACATAAATAATTAGTACACAGTTCTATATTTTAAGAGCATGTTTTAGCCGCTTGACTTTTTTTTTAAAGAGTTATGTCCCCTTTATAAATAACTGTACTACCATGTTTGTTATTCAGCAAAAAAAAAAAAAAAAAAATTAAAATTAAAAAAAAACACAGATATGACATTAATATACACTAATCATTGCATTTACTTAATTTCGTAGCAGTATTTTATAATCGTGACATAAAATGTCAGACAGATGATTGTCGGTTCCTTTTATGCGATCAAAAGTTAATTTAAATTGAGATAACAACAAATACCACCTATATACTCTTGGATTACTATTTACATCTATGGTGAGTAGTTTTCGTTAATACCAGAATATCGGTTAGTTAGTTAGTCTTTCCTCTTGTGTCGAGTGCGGCACATAGGGCAGAGGTCATGACTCTCCATGCATGGCGGTTCGTTGCAATCCGTTGCAGGTTTTGGATGTTTGAGTGGCCCATGAGCGAGCCTTCCCTGATGATAGTTCTACGTAGGGTTTCCCTTGGTCTTCCACGAGATCTTTTTCCTTGTGGTGTCCAAATGAGGGCTTGGTAAGGAAGTCTTGATTTATCCATTCTAAGGGCGTGGCCGACATAGTTCCAGCGGCGTTTTCGTATAAAATTAGACACATACTCTTGCCTGGATTCTTGCCTTATTTGTGTATTTGTTCGGAAATCTGACCATTTGAAATTTATCGGTAAGAATGGTAAATTCCTTTACCAACCAAATTTCTGAAAACTATATTTTACTGCATCTGTTAAAAGTATTTGTTTTGAAACCTCTTGATATATTTTACTGCACCTTCTTCTTCTTCAGCATTCCGAGCCATTGACGTTCATTTCTGCAGATATCAACCGCCTCCATTCATCTCTCTGGTTGGCCCTCTCTTTCCAGTTGGTAACACAAAGTGTTTGCAGGTCTGTCTTGATATTATCTCTCCATTGCCTTCTTGGTCTGCCCCATGGTATACAACCACTCATCTCCCTGGTGTATACATATTTTACTGTCATCTGACATTCTTTCAATGTATCCCAATCATTTAAGTCTATTAGCTCTCATGAAAGCAGTGTTTCTTGGTGATTTAAAAATACTACGAATTTCTTTGTTGCTTCTCACTTTCCATTCACCGCTGTTTGTATCTTTGATGGTTCCAAAAATTCGTCGCAAGACTGTTTTCGAAAACCTGTAATAAGGCTTCATTTCTTTTAGTTGTGCTGCAGGTTTCAGAGAAATATAACACGACTGGTCTAATCAACGTTTTTTATTTTTTTTTTATTTTAGTGTTGCGAGACAGACACTTTGACTTTAGCAGATGTTGAAGGGCATAGTATACTTTATTTCCAGATTATATTATAGTTTGTATTTCTTCTATCAGCATGTTGGAGCAGTTTCCCTGCATAGTTATTATCATGTATTATGTCTTATCTTGATTGATAACTCGTCCTATTTTCTGAGCTCATTTTTTTTAAGTCAGTCAGTGTTTTAACAGTCCCTAGTTCATTTTCTCCAACGATATCAATGTCATCAGCATTTCTAAGTATTTTTGTAGCTTCACCTATAGTACACTCTTGTTTCAATTTCATTATAATTCTCTGCAGGGCCAAGTTGAAAAGAAGTGGGGAGAGAGCATCACCTTGCTTTAAACCAGATGTCAAATATATTTTACTGCATCTGTTAAATGTATTTGTCGTGAAACCTCTTGATATGTCTTACTGCATCTGTTAAATGTATTTGTCATTCTTCTACTTCTTCTTCTTCACTTCCTCCTTTACCGCTGTGGGTGTCGAGGGAGATATAGGGTTCTGTTTCTAGCTCTTCTGGCCGCCTCGACCATATGCATATCGTGCTGTTGTAGAGTTTTTCGGATGTCATTCTTCCATCTTGTTCTTGGTCTACCTCGTGCTCTAAGTCCTTCTTCTCTTTCCATGTTTGCTTTGTATGGTTTGGTGTCACAAGGCATTCACTCTAAGTTGGCAAACCATTTCACTTGCTGTCTTCGTATGTAATTTAGAATTGGTTCTGTGCCGACTTTTTCTTTTATGATCTCATTCCTGATCCTATCTCTTATGGTCACTCCTACAGCCCTTCTCAGACATCTCATTTTCATGGTTACTAATTTTCTTTTATGGTTTGTTGTGAGGGACCATGTCTGGCACTGGTAGCACAGAGTTAGAATAAATATGCTTTAAAAAAGATGTCTCTTTGTGCTGATTGGGATTGTCTTATGCTGTAAGAGGGGAGCTAGCTGTCCCAATACTTGGTTTGCTTTACTGCATCTAATGTTAATTTCTTTATCCAATTTCCCATCTTCGGTAAATGTAGTTCACAGATATTTTAACTCAGATGCCTGTTTAATGCCTTTGCACTCTATTGCTATGTTTAG
>CAJHNH020003779.1:387261-392261 GCA_905116865.2 Candidula unifasciata
GACCTTGGTACGTGTTAAGTAGATACTGGTATTTAGGACCTCACATATTCCATCCGTCCATCGCTTGTGTGGTCAACCTCTAACTCTGCTTCCATTGTATATAAATAACAAGGCTCTACGAGGTGCAACTTTTGGTAACAATACTGACACATGTCCAAACCATTCGATCTTTTGTCTCTTGATGTAGTTAAGTGCTGGTTCCGTTCTAACCATTTTTTCCTGATGTCATTTCGGGTCCTGTACCATTTAATTAATTAAGCATTCATCCTAGACATTTCATTTGTTTTTCCTTTTTTTCTCTCTCTCTCTCTCTATTTGTTTCGTTCTTATTTGCTTTTTTGTTTATTTTGTTGTGTTGTTTTCTTTTTATTGTTTTGTTGTTTGTTCTTTGAGCCAGGTGTGCAAAGAATAGCCAGTACGTGCCACGGAGGTGGAAAATCAGCAAATGATATAAGATAATGCTCTCTCAGGTGATGTGATTATTTAAAAGACCTGTGTCCAGATGACAAATAAGTGCTTGGAGCTATTGAGCTTAAGAATGGAAGTGGAGGCGGTCACTGCAGCTTTCCGCTGGCTAGAAAACACGAGGCGCACACGCACACAAACACACACACACAAACACACACACACACACACACACACATCGTGATTGTAACTGACCCGGAAAGCATGTTGAGAAAGACGAGCTCACGCATGCTTCATAAAGAGTTCCATGCTTGGCTTCATGGGTCATGGATGAGGAGCATTGTCTGGATCTTTTCTCCAGGGTAAGCCGGTGTGTTAGAAAATGAACCGGCTGGCTGACTCTGCACGATTTGGTGGAATACTGATGAATCATAATACAGACGTGGTCAAGGCCTTATGGGAGACCGTGTACAAATAAAAGGAGCAATTGGATCACTACAATCTGGTGAGAGTGATGCAGCGAGAAGTGACAAGATTTGGCCGATAGTCGACGATCAGAGGAAATCCAAGGCGGAAGCGTAATCAGACTGCTACTAGCACCACTGGCTGCTAGAGATGAGGACGTAGTGCTTGTGGGAATATTTCGGGTGCTGTGATGTCGGTTTTTCAATCAACTCAACTCAGCACGCTGACTGCTTTGCGCTCTGAAAGTAATCACTTCGTTTCTTTGACTTCAGCGGCGTCCGTGGCTAAGGCGTTGCGAGTCCGACTCGTAATCCAACGTACCGCGATCGAAACCCACTGCGGGCTGCGAGGATTTTTATCGTGGTATGGGACGTCGCAGGTCGACCCAGCCTCAAATGGGTACCAGGATGGGCTGTCCTGGGAAAGTAAAGACGGCCGGCGTAATGCTGACCACATTACCCACCTAGTGCCGATTGGTCTGTAAAAATATGGGTGCTCTTCCCATATGCCCGATGCGCCTAAGGCCGTGTAAAGGAATCTTTACTTTTTTTTACTTTCTTTGACTTCTTCGTTCAGTTTATAAGTGTGATTTTCAGAACTTTAAATGGCCAAAGCTACGGAGTTCGTGCTTTGTACTACGCTCTCGGCAAGCCCCCTAGCCAATCGATGGGAAGAGAGGAAACTATGGGGGGGGGGAGGGGGCATTCAATTTGATCTTCTGGATTTTATACCTTTAAACAACATTTCAGAATGCATAATGTCTGAGTCTGGAATCCAAAAACAATAGATTGCACAATTTATTACCTGGCATATTTCGATGTAACTCGTGATGTGCATACTACAGTGGTAATCAGATTTTTTTTTTTTAAAGCAAATCCATTCAGCTGAAATATAAAACCAAACTCTCAAAAGCAACTGCCTGTTTGACCAGTGCAAAAGCAAATTCTCGGTAATGTCCTTTTGTCTGCACAAATCATGACGGTTTTACCTAATTAGATATAATGAAAAATGACAGGCAATAAATTGTGCAGTATATTGTTAGTGTCTTCTTAGTTCAGATTCACGAAAGGGAAACAGCTTTGGAATCAGTAAACAAAGAGAAAGTTTATCTCACCGGCCTGAGAAGTTGGAAATGGTTTCGTGCAGTTTCTCCATGTATGTTGGGTACATGTTGATAACCGTTTCATCGTCAGGAATCGTTACGTTTGCAATACCATATAAGGCTCTTATGGTTCCAGGTATGTCTAGCTGTGAGAGTAATAAACAAAGAGGCGGTCAGATTAAGTATGGTGTGTGTAGTGAGAATAGTATGTCATCATTATCATGTAGCAGGTCCTTAGTAGAACGTCGCTCTCATCACGGTCTGCCTTAAAGAAACTTGTTCTCTCACCAGCTGTCCCGCCTCATGCACTTTCATACTCAAGGAGCCACTTATATCATGTGCCCATCTTCGTGTTGGTCGACCCCTGCCCCTCCTTCCTGGTACCATGCCTTCTGCTTCAATTTTTTTCCACTCCGTCGTGGCGCTTGATATGACTAAAATATTTCAGCTTCCGAGACAGGATGCTGTTTATTAGCCAATCTTCCTTGAGGTTCAGATCTTTCATGATATCAGTATTTCTCCTCTTTTCCTTCCAAGAGATTCTGAGAATCTTTCTATAGCATTTCAGCTCAAAAGCCCCTAATCTCTCAAATAGTATGTAGAAGCGAATTAAATGGATTATATTAGATAGGTATTGATATGCAGTGAATTATACGTAAGTAGTGTGTGTTGTGAAAACCATATTTAGATATGTATTGTGTGAATAATATTTAGATATGTGTCGTGTGTGTTGTGTGAACTATATGTAAATAAGTAGTGTGTGTTGTGAGACCTGGGGTAGGAGCCTGTCCTACTACTAGGCGCGTCCACCAGGTGACGGATGGTGGAAAGGCCTCTAGATATAGAGGTTAGCCACGAATATATTGAATGTGGCTGTGGACCAAAACAGGTGATGGTCATTGAGAGGAGGCGAGTTGGTGAGACAGCTAACTCTATAAAATACCTCAAAACTCTACGACATGGCCATCGGCGGGTAAGAGGCGCCATAACCTCTCCCCCCTGCTGCCTTGCTGGGTAAGTCTCTTTAGACAAAGGCTATTGGAGTCAAACCATATACAAACCGGCGGAAGGTAAGGGGAAACCACCGCTGTACTATCCCAAGAAAATCATGCCTCAAAATAATACATATTCAGATAACGACGTGAATAGGGATTCCAGTGGAATCACCTTGTCCGGTAGGGAGCATCATGTTCTACGGGTGATACCCGACCGTCATCCAGCTACCGTAGAAAAAGTAAATGGTAGAAATATCATAAACATTGGTACATGGAATGTCAGAACACTCGTACAAAACAGAAAGTTGGATACCATCAAGGTGGAAATGAAAAGAATGAACATCAACATATTAGGAATTAGTGAAATGTGATGGCCAGGAGCAGGTGAAAAGTATTCAGATCAGTACATGATTATTTACTCGGGTGGGAAGGAATATAGTAAAGGAGTTGGTATTATTTTGGATCAAAAGAACTCAAAAACTGTGAAAGGATTTTGGACAATATTAGATAACTATTAGTAAAACTTCTCGGCAGACCGTTTGACATCAACTTAGTACAGATTTATGCCCCAACAGCAGATAGTTCAGAGGAAGATATTGACGCATTTTATGATGAGTTAGACATGGCTGTTGATCAATGCAAAAATTGTGAAGTAACAATGGTACTTGGAGATTTCAACGCGAAAATAGGAAGTGAAATAACGGAATAACGGGTGGCTATGGCCTAGGAGAAAAGAATGTGAGAGGTGACAGTTTAATAGCATGGGCTGAGTCACGGAGCATGATAATAGGTAACACTTGGTTTAAACACCATCCTAGAAGATTGTGGACTTGGAAAAGTCCTGGTGATAATGTCCGCAATCAGATTGATTATATTTTTATTTCAAGAAGATTCAGGAGCAGATAAGTTGGAGCAAAAACTAGACCAGGAGCAGACAGCTTTAGTGACCATGTTCCAGTTGTAGGAATAATTAGAATAAAACTAAAGATCATTAGAAAAACACCACAGAACATAAAGTTAAATTTGGGAATTCTTAGAACGGATAAAGAAATTAAGGACCAGTACAATGTCACTGTACAAAACCGGTATAATGCAATGGAAATTATACAGACTATTGATGAACAGTGGGATATGTTGCGTGAGTCAATTCAGCAGACATCTAAAGAGACAATCCCACAAACCCATAGAGTTGCAAAAAAGAAATGGATGTCAACCGAAATTCTGCAGTTGATGGATGAAAGAAGGAAGAAAAATAATGATAAAGAAGAATACTCTAGAATACAAAAAGAAATACTGAACAAATGCAAAGTGGCTAAAGAAGCCTGGCTGAATCAAATGTGTACAGAGATTGGGGAAAACAACAGGTGAGACTCACATTCCATGTACCAAAAGATAAATATGTTAACAGGAAAGATGACACGTAACAGCACTGGATGTTTGAAATCAAAAGATGGTGACTTATTAATCGGACATAATAATATAATTAACAGATGGACAGAGTATATAGGGGAATTGTATGATGATAATAGACCAGATGTAGAACTGAAGACCAACAATGATGGTCCACCAATAATGACTGCAGAAGTTGAGGATGCAATACATCATATGAAGAAAGGAAAAGCACCCGAGCCAGACAACATCTCACTGGAAGAAATCGAAGCACTGGGAGATTTTGGAATTGAAATAATAACTAAACTTTTAAATGATATTTATAATAGTGGGTATATTCCAAATGACCTTTTAAAATCCCTATTTATAGCTCTGCCTAAGAAACCAGGCACTATAAAATGTGAAGACCATCGCATAATAAGTCTTATGAGTCACATGACTAAGATTTTACTGAGAATAATTATGAGAAGTATAAGAAACAAAATTAAACCAGAAATCAGCGATGAACAATGGGGATTTGTAGAAGGAAAAGGTACAAACAATGCCATATACATCCTAAGGACATTGTCAGAAAGAGCTATAGAAGTAAAGACTGATTTGTACATATGCTTCATAGACTAAACAAAAGCATTTGACTGTGTGAA
>CAJHNH020003779.1:397261-402261 GCA_905116865.2 Candidula unifasciata
CTGACCGCATCACCGATCTTGTGCCGATTGGTCTATAAAAATATAAGTCTAGCCCTATATGCCTTTTACGCCTTAAGGCGTGTAAAAGGTCCCTTACTTACTTGTTTACTATCTTCGGCTCACAGGTGTGGGTATTTCAGAAACCTTTAGGAGGGGGTGACGGGCGTCCGTAAATATACTTTCGTTGCATGCCTTGAGGGTAAGACAAAAACCGTTTTCAATACCATGCGAAATGATTGACAGCTAGAGATATAAACAACACGTCAAAATGAAAATCATCAAATGCTGTATGGTGCAGAAACTTGGACAATGAACAGGCAACTAAAAAATCGAACTGAGTCACTGGAAATGTTTATATTCAAAAGAAAAGGTGGTATTTCATGAAAACAAATACAGTTACAGATAGGTAGCATGCAGTCGTGGGACCTAGGCTGCACTCTCTTGTGGGACGTTGGTGAGTTGGGGTTAGGGCCAGTTCTAGATGTTTTGGGGTCGTTTAAAGCTTCATAAAGCTGGAAAACCCAGTCTCACCACCCTCTAAAATGTTGGACTGTCCTGTGACGTCATCTGGGAGCTAGGATGATAATAATAAAGCACACCTATCTAGATTTCCCATAAAATTCCCTGCTACTATCAAACCTACTAACATTAATAGGTACTCACAAACAATACTTTTCTGTTGGAGTTTTTGAAGTCTAACCCAGAAGCAACCACGAAGAGCTCCTGTGTGTCGACCTTGGCGTAACGGGCAATGACGTCTTTCAGGTTAAAATTCACCTCATCCCAGGCTTTCGGGTTGATGGTAGGCCAGTCTTTCGAGTAGGGGTCCTTGAAATACTCGGCGAGGCCCGTTTTCTCGATCTGTTCTGATGACACACGGAGTTAAATGTAGATGAGGTTCAGAGGACTATGAAGTAAACCAGTGATACAATTCATAACACCAACCTGACCATACCTGTTGCAAAGGTAACAAAGTTTTCGTCTTGTCCAGCGCCAGTTAAGCGCATCAGGAGATATCCATGGCCTGGAGTCATGAAACAGGCCGGCCAATCCTCCGCTATTTTCTAGAATGATAGATAACGGGCCCAGAAGCAATGGCCAACGAGGGACCCACCTACTGAAGAACAGTAGACTTCTGCTATGCATGATCCTCTGTGAAGTTCTTCTCAATATTACATTAAAGTGTGATAGAATGAGACGGTTTGGTCATGTGACTAGGATACCTTGGTAATAACTACTAAAAATAGCATCAATGTTGAAATAATGAACACAGAACAAAAAGAACCCCATACCTAAGAAGGAACAACAGTATCAACAATAACCTTAGAAAAATTTAGCCAGATTATACAGAAAGAAGGAATGAATGAAAGAATCAAGTATTGACATCACTGCATCTAGAGACATTCCCACACGTGCTCAGTCCCCTTCTTCAGTAACCAACGAAGAGGTCAGTCTGCAACCTGATTAAAAGTCCATCCCTGTCTTCACTTCAATGTTAAATATCTTCCAGAAACTATACCCCCTCCCATTTTCCTTCTACCGTTGAATCAGTCTTTCTGTGTATGGATTCCCTATCTGTTATTTTGCACTGTCTATTTGATCCCATAGAGAAGTCGCTGTCAACCTTCCTAATGCAGCGACCCTTTTATACAGTGTCTCATGCTGTGGCAACCCCAAACATACAACTAGTTTCGTTACTACTTCATAATTTCAATAAATATGTGTTTTCCGATAGTCTTAGGTGACCCCTGTAAAGTGTTGTATGACCCAAAAAGGTCACGACCTTGGAAACCGCTGCCACAGAGGCTTCATTACATCCGCTTTCTCTTATAGTAGTTCATCACCCAGAGGAGCAACAGAAACTAATCTATCAGCCTGCTCCTTACCTCGCACACCTGATAATCATGGACAGAAAATCTATGACATGCTCTTGATCTGGGTCTTATCAAATTATGCAAGCTACTCTGTGCGCAAGACACCAGTTCCAATTTTCTGAAGCATGCTCTGTGAATCTGTTACAATTACAATATTTCGGACTTTGCTGCTCTTAAGACATAGGAAAGCTGTCGTTACTGTCTTCAATTCCATTCTCATACTGGATGCAGTGACTTTTACCGCAAGGGTCTATGTTTTGAAGCAGTGTCCACGGAGGATCGAAATGCTTTTTCCCAACCTCTTGATTCACTGGAATTCGTTTAATATTCTCCCAAAGCTCTGTATTGTCAATTCTTTCATGTCACTTAATCATTTCTATCTCACATGGGTGTTGTCGTGGGGTCTCTTCTTCTCCATATCTAGCCACCCAATAAGGCCCTAAAACAACTCCCGCCAAGTCGTTCTATTCTTTGCTATCGCATGCCGCTCTTCCAATGTCATCCGAATCTTTCTAACTTTATACTCCAGCTCCCTTCTCCATTTCCTTTTTTGGCTTTCCTTTATTCCTATGCCTCTATGGGTTCCAGTGCAAAGTCATTCTAGTTATACTTTTTCTGGTTTCCTCAATGTGTTTACTGTCCAACGCCAGCGTCTTTTCTTCACCTCTTGGTCCACTGGAGCTCCTGTATAGTTCTCTCCCAAAGTTCTACATTAGTGATTTTATCATACCATTCAATTCCGTCTATTCTGCGCAGGCACCAGTTAATGAATGACTGTAGTTTATAAGTAAATGCCTTAGATGTTCTCCATGTTTCCGCCCCATACAAAAGGGGGGGGGGAGGAAGCTAAGTATTTATTTTAATTTCTTTTGACCCCCACAGATTCCCCAGTGCTATAAAAGCCCCTCTTGCCTTTTGTTTTCCTTTTTTAATATCTCTGTCAGTTTACCCATCTTTATCTATCATTGTCGTGGGGTAGCTGGTCCAAAACATTTCAAACAAAGATGACACCATGAAGTCAGCAGTTCAACTACCATAGTTGTACCTACCTACATCCATGCAAGACTTGTAAAATCGCTTCATGTTTTGTAAGTATTTCGGCTCGTCTGCTGTTATGAAGCCGGTGATAATATCTGAAACAACCCATTGATTGAAATAAACTACACCAGTCTAAATTCAGGCAGATGTACGAGTTTATTTTATTTATTGTGTTCATGTCGTTGATGACATCAAAGTCGTCCGCAGGCAATATCCATTACTTCCGGTCAGCAGAAGACGAAATGTTTTTGGTCATCTCGTTAGATCTAGCCGGCCAGACAGAAGATTACATGTTTTGGTAATCTCATTAGATCTAGCCGGCCAGACAGAAGATTACATGTTTTGGTAATCTCATTAGATCTAGCCGGCCAGACAGAAGATTACATGTTTTGGTAATCTCGTTAGATCTAACCTGCCAGACAGAAGATTACATGTTTTGGTAATCTCGTTAGATCTAGCCTGTCAGACAGAAGATTACATGTTTTGGTAATCTCATTAGATCTAACCTGCCAGACAGAAGATTACATGTTTTGGTAATCTCGTTAGATCTAACATGCCAGACAGAAGATTACATGTTTTGGTAATCTCGTTAGATCTAGCCTGCCAGACAGAAGATTACATGTTTTGGTCATCTCGTTAGCTCTAACCTGCCAGATAGAAGAGTATATGTTTTGGTCATCTCGTTAGCTCTAACCTGCCAGACAGAAGATCAAATGTTTCGGTCATCTCGTTAGATCTAACCGGCCAGACAGAAGATTAAATGTTTTTGGTGATCTCGTTAGATCTAACCTGCCAGACAGAAGATCAAATGTTTCGGTCATCTCGTTAGATCTAACCTGCCAGACAGAAGATCACATGTTTTGGTCATCTCGTTAGCTCTAACCTGCCAGACAGAAGATCAAATGTTTCGGTCATCTCGTTAGATCTAACCTGCCAGACAGAAGATTAAATGTTTTTGGTCATCTCGTTAGATCTAACCTGCCAGACAGAAGATCACATGTTTCGGTCATCTAGTTAGATCTAACCTGCCAGACAGAAGATCAAATGTTTCGGTCATCTCGTTAGATCTAACCTGTCAGACAGAAGATCAAATGTTTCTGTCATCTCGTTAGATCTAACCTGCCAGACAGAAGATCAAATGTATTGATAATCTCGTTAGATCAAACATGCCAGACAAAAGATCAAATGTTTTTGGTCATCTCGTTAGATCTAACCTGCCAGACAGAAGATCACATGTTTTTGGTCATCTCGTTAGATCTAACCGGCCAGACAGAAGATCGGATGTTTTTGGTCATCTCGTAAGATCTAACCTGCCAGACAGAAGATCGGATGTTTGTGGTCATCTCGTTAGATCTAGCCTGCCAGACAGAACATCAAATGTTTTTGGTCATCTCGTTAGATCTAAACTGCCAGACAGAAGGTCAAATGTTTTTGATCATCTCGTTAGATCTAGCCTGCCAGACAGAAAATTACATGTTTTGGTAATCTCGTTAGATCTAGCCTGCCGGACAGAAGGTTACATGTTTTGGTCATCTCGTTAGATCTAACCGGCCAGACAGAAGATTACATGTTTTGGTAATCTCGTTAGATCTAACCTGCCAGACAGAAGATTACATGTTTTGGTAATCTCGTTAGATCTAGCCTGCCAGACAGAAGATTACATGTTTTGGTCATCTCGTTAGATCTAACCGGTCAGATAGAAGATTACATGTTTTGGTAATCTCGTTAGATCTAGCCTGCTAGACAGAAGATTACATGTTTTGGTAATCTCGTTAGATCTAACCTGCCAGAAAGAAGATTACATGTTTTGGTAATCTCGTTAGATCTAACCTGCCAGACAGAAGATTACATGTTTTGGTCATCTCGTTAGATCTAACCGGCCAGACAGAAGAATACATGTTATGGGAATCTCGTTAGATCTTGCCTGCCAGACAAAAGATCAAATGTTTTTGGTCATCTCGTTAGATCTAACCTGCCAGACAGAAGATTACATGTTTTGGTCATCTCGTTAGATCTAACCGGCAAGACAGAAGATCAGATGTTTTGTTGATCTCGTTAGATCTAACCTGCCAGACAAAAGATCAAATG
>CAJHNH020003779.1:404761-409761 GCA_905116865.2 Candidula unifasciata
AAAACTATATAGGAAACTGCGAGGTCTCGAGGTATGGTGTCCGCCTCGAGTGCTAGTGGTTCCGGTTTCAATTCCCGGTAAGGGCTGGGATGTTTTGCAAGTGGGCTAGGACTTCTAGTCATTCCCCCTGGTCTCTGGGTAGTGAGACTGGACGCCCGTGTGCATTGCTGCGCACGTAAATAAATCCCTTGGCAGTTGGAAATAGAAAAGAGTAGCCTAATGGCGGTAGAACGGCAAAAATCGGGAGTTAAAAATCTACCCAAAGTATTTCAGGATCCTCGTTGGTGCTCAGAGAGTGTGCTGAGCGTCTTTGGACTCAGACCTAAGTTAGAAGAAGAACGGAGCACTTATGGGTTACTACCAATGTGCCATGATGTTGATCCGTTGTTTAAACGTCAGACCTCAAACTACAAAAATTGGGGTTAATAATGATGGCTCCGATTCTCCATGAAATGCATTCTTTAATTCCTTTGCTTTGTAACTTACACATTTCAAGAAATTAAAGTCGCCTTTGTATTGCTTTGACAACACTTCTAACACTTAAAAATAACCTTAACTGAAAGAAAGTCCTCCCTACCTGCAGCCACGCATTCCGGTGTGATGCAGACTTCTGGGGCCTCTCCTACATAAGGACATAATAACATATGTTAACATATGTAATATAATAACAATGGTTATCTAATTATTATGATTATTATTATAAATATTTATTGTTATAAATACTATTATTATCACCATCTCAATTTCACACTTTTCTCTTTTCTTCTCATCCTCGCACTTCTTTTCTCTTCTTTTATTTCGTTTTCTTCATCATATCTATCAGCATCATTTTCAATCATTATCACGTCATTAGCATCATCATAAGTATCATCTTCAACATCATCGTCATCATCATTCTCTTCTTAACCTTTTTCACCTTTCCTAATCCATAAAGAAAGAGACACTTCAGATTTTTTTTAAAAAGTATGAAGGACATATCTTAAAACTCACCGCATCTCGAGGAGTGCGAGATTTCTTACCGGCTCCCGTTTTTGCAGTGGCCTGTTTCCATGGGCTGCACTATGTTGTAGGCGTATTATGATATGAGTTCCCTTGTTTCCACCGTCTATACACACCGTGTCGGCTCTGTGGCTAAGTCGATGCGAGCGCTTCGTAATGCCAGGGTGCCGGGATCGATCCCAGCTGCGGGCCATGCGCCTTGTGTTGGTTTCGACAGTGATATCAGGGGCCGACAGTCCAGGAAGCAATGGCAAACTACTAGACGTAAATTTGCCTAGAGAAACCACACAACAGCCATAGGCTGCTGAGGTTGGTTCTTTTGGGGAGAGTTGTTTGTGTGTGCCTACCTGGGTTAGTTCAACGTTATTCTCCCTAAACAAAGTAAGTCACGTTTCATTGACAAGTTTGTTGGGCTGGTCTACTTTCATGCAGGTTACGGGTGTCCTGCTCTGTTGTTTGTTTTATGGGTTGTCAGAAAGAGAATGCCTGTCATATCAGTTGCACACATCTCTAGTGGTATTGTGTTAGACCCACATTGTTCATGTTTTTGGAGTGTCAAAGCGCTGCCGTGCTTAAATATTCAACACGCGATATCACCGGCATTGCGGAAAACCCCTGTAACCTTGTGCCAAGATTACGTGGCTCAAGGTCTACCAATCACAAGTTAGCTAGTGTGTAACACTGTGTTAGTTGTGAGATCAACGTTAGTTCTGCCGCGTGTGTGTCTGCGAGCGGGGCTTCAGCTAGTTTTATTTATTCTCTCTTAACTATACACGTTTCTTCTGCATCCGACACTGGTTTGACAACAAGTGACATCTTGAGAAGGGCCGTCTGGGTGGGGGTTGGGGGTGGGCTTACAGAAAAGCAACGCTCCTCTGCTTGTCTCTCACCAATTTGACAGTTGAACGAAATATATGGCGAAGGTCAAGTCCCTAAGAGACGCCGCAGTAATAGCGATAAAGAGCGAACGCTCAAAGCAAGTAGCACACACAGTACCGGCACGAAATCTCGTGAGATGCGGTGAGTCTCGTGAAAAGTACCAAGTATTCTAACCGCTGGTTTGTAAAGAAAAACTGAAACAGTCATGCAACAGAAAGCCAAAGTAGAAAAAAAACGTACCGGCTGCACCACTGTAATTCGAGTTGCCTTGCCCTGCAGTGGAAAGTGCAGAGGAAAAAACGGAAAACACATTAACGTTTTAACAAATACACAGCAAATACTGTGTTTAAATTCAAATTTTAAAAAAAAATGAAATTATCTGTGTATGAGACAGAAGGCTAGGTTCATGCAAGATTACCTATATCACGTGGCATCAGGAACGCTGAAACCAATAAAACGGGAGGGGGGGGGGCAGGGGTCACTAAATTCCTTTACAATTTTTGGGAGGTGGAGGCGAACTCAGCTCCTTTGAAATAAAATAAACCAAACAGTGGGAGGCGTAGCAAGGGGCTCGTGGGAGACGGGGAGGGGGGGGGGGCAGAACTACCACTGAGGATGGTGACAAATTATAAAGAATGTGTTTTTAACGTAGGGAAATACGTGTGCATATGTTTGTGTCTCAGTGTAGGGGTGAAAGGAAATTTTCCGCACTGAGTACACCTTACATTACAATGACAATGGGATGGTAAGGAGGTTGGGGGTTGGGGGAGGGGGCATGAAATTCCCTGCACTAGGTACCACCTGAACTTGCTAGGACACTAGCCACAGGAAGCCTGAGTGCCAGAATGCCAGACTGTCTTCTTTTTGAGCAGGTATATTAGTGGATTGTTGTCTCCCATTTTTTTTTCTTCTTCTTTTTCTACCCCACCAGGACATCACACAAGCGATAAACACCCAATGACACAATGTCCCACCATGTTGGTTGTGGGCGAGGATCACCGTGGAGAGGTGCCAGAAACCGCGCTCAGCCATTAGGCCATATTTATGACCAGGCTATATTGCGGCCCCTGGCAAAGCCAGAGTAGGGCTTCCAAAAATGAAAAATTTCGTCCTAAAAAGGACGGGAAAAATATTACTTACACATTTTTAATTTGCAGCCTTATCCGTTCTCCTTATAAGTTCATTTTACTGGAGTAATTTTTAAAACAGAAATGTAGTGTCTACGACGAATCCTAATTATACCAAGGAGAGACAGGACCAGAAAAAAAAGATACCAGGAAAAGAGGGCGGAACCAGTGCTAAACTACATCAAGGAACGTCTTTTGGCAGACTACACAGCAATGTCTGGCCTCGAAGTGGTATGAGACTGACAACCAAACAGAAGGTATACAGAGCTGTAGTGCTTCCAGTGCTGCTGTATGCTTGTCAAACATTGACTTTATTAATACGTCATGCAAAGATTCTCAACTACTTCCCTGCAATATGTGTAAGAAAAATACTGAAAATCAGTTGGAAAGGCTGTCTATTACATAGAGCAGGCATTGCCAGCATCGAAAGCATCTTGATGCAGTCATAGATTGGATGGGCAGGTCACGTTGTCCGCTTGCCAGACCATTGACTCACAGAAACTAATCTTATAACAGATCCTGGACGTACAGACATTGTCCCCTGCTCTTATTGACCTAGTTCCTTATGGGCTTGTAGGTTACCTTCGGACTCATAGAACTCATGGTTTTATGACGGGTGAAAGAAAAGGGGATCTCGTCACTTGTCAGGGAGAGATGGTTTTATGACGGGTGAAAGAAAACGGGATCTCGTCACTTGTCAGGGACGAGATGGTTTTATGACTGGTCAAAGAAAACGGGATCTCGTCACTTGTCAGGGACGAGATGGTTTTATGACTGGTCAAAGAAAGCGGGATCTCGTCACTTGTCAGGGATGAGAAACACATTAAAAGACACCAGATGCCTGGCCCTCTAGCGTAGTTGGCTAAAGCGGATTGCGAGGAGACCGGGTGACGAACTCCTTGTGGTCCGGGTTCAATCCCGGGGGTAGGCAGGAAAGCCACAATTTCTCCCAGATTTACGGTATTTACAATGGAATCAAGGCCGAAAGGTTGCGATATCCATAATACCGAGCCTAATGGTTAACAACTCATGGCTTCTGGATACTAAAACAAACAAACAAAGACAGCATATCACACGTTTCGGAAATGTGTCAAAATTACCATATGATTGACCGGAGCCGCGCTAGCGCTGTCGATGGGAGACTCGCTTTCAAATCCTGCTGCGACTCACTGCAGCCACTGTCGGTGTTTGAAACCGGGCGGTTCCCGGGGTTCACACAGCCTCTAGGAAATGAGTACCAGAGTTGGCACTCTGAGGTGAATGGAGGAACGTCCTTGTAGCTATGGAGTTACGTGCGGACGGCGACACAGGTGAACAGTTTCTTACCAGCTGTCAGTACTGTTGATAGATCAATTATGGTTTATAACTGTGTGCAATGACGCTGGTTCACATCTCCCGACTTTACCTTTACCTTTACTTTTACCTCGGTAGGATTGCGCACGAGACATAACTTTGTCATTTCGACACAAATGAAGCATCTAGAGACTGCCCACACAGTCGATTGACACAAGGGATATTTGCGACCTCGAATCCCAGCATCTACATAATGCCTTGTGCGAGATGCCGCTTCAGAACCTGACGCTGAAAAGCAAAACAGGCGTTTAGAGAAAGACAGAATCCCGTTTCTATCTGACAGTGGTGTTTTTGTCATGGTGATACAAATAGTTACAACCGAGTACTCACCAGACTGCCGAGATTGTATGTAATATACCAGCAGACTAATTAAAAGCAGCACTATAATGGTTACGATTGCCAAGGCAGCTATACGTGTCTTTGTGCTACATCTGTGTTTACTTTCGTTTGGAGAGGAGCTGAAAGAAGATAAAATGAGATAGCAGAAAAAGACAAAGAGGAAGAAGGAGAAAAAGAAGAAGAAGAAGAAGTAGAAGAACAAGAAGAACAAGAAGAAGAAGAAGAAGAAGAACAAGAAAAAGAAGAAGAAGAAGAAGAAGAAGAAGAAGAAGAAGAAGAAGAAGAAAAGAAGAAGAAGAAGAA
>CAJHNH020003779.1:412261-602261 GCA_905116865.2 Candidula unifasciata
TCTCACACTCGGTGTGTGTATGTGTGTGTGTATGTGTGTGTGTGTATGTGTGTGCGCTTATCAAAGAGATACACTACACACAGATGGACACACAAAAGACTAACCCCACATCCGCTTTGTCGACGTCCATACTTTAGGTACTTATGTTGCTCATGTTCCCTTTCCTGTCCTTGATGGTGGAGAAGCTCATTAGTTTTATTCCAAAGCAACACAAAGAACTACAAGAATATATAAATCAAAGAGATGCCGTCTACATGGTAAAGGTTGTCGAAATTTTTTTTTTGTTTTTTTGCAGGCTCTGGGAAGACTGGAAATGGCAACAGTGTTGTTAACACAAAGAAAGGTTTGGCTCTCTAGTGGTGTAGGCAGAAAAGCCACATTTCTCCCAGATTTACGGTATCCACAATCGAATCAAAGCCGAAAGGTTGCGATATCCATAATACCGAGCCAAACAGTTAACAACTCGTGGCTTCTGGATACTAAAGCAAACAAACAACACAAAGAAAGACGGACGAGAAGCACGAGAATGAGGAGAATGATGAGGAAAAGGATTAAGAGAAGAAGGGGAAAGACCAGCATCGAAGGAAACGTGGGGGAAATTAGCCTGAAATGTTCACCTGATCATAAATGTCACAGGTGAACCTGAACGTTTTGCGACTGATAATCAGAAGCACTCGAAAAGCAACAAAAGTCACAACAGATGAAGGGACCGGTCAGCGGGCGTTGTAGACTCAGAAGTTTCACGAAAATTTATGACAATACCCACTCATGTAATGTGCTCTGTGTTGAGAGGCACACACACACACACAAAAGCATGGGGAGTTCATAGCAAAGGTGAATGTATGTGCTTAGTGCAACAAAGCCTGGTAGATGATGCCACAACATCTAGTTTGAGAAGGGAGGTAGAGGTAGTCACTGATGGCCTGAAACCCAGCTGTACCCACATGAAATTCTTGCAGAGTGTGTTAAGAAAGACGGAGACATTTATGCTCCCCGCAGGATTGCAAGCATCCTTCAAAGGTCCCTAGCAGCTCGCATTCTCTGAATAGTATCTCCATGTTATGCAGTGTACTGGAAAACGAAAAGGCAGATAAACTGGATTGTTCTGGACCGCTTGGTGATGAACTGACGCATGACAAGCCACATATGGTTAGGGTCCTTTAGGAGGCAGTAAACTGTGTGGAGGCATAAACATATTACCAAGGTCTGAGGAGAATGGTGCTGCCTGAGGGATCAGGGGATCTAGCCGATGCTCAGCACGCAGAGAAGGGCGAGACGAATATGCAGTGAGGCTGTTATTTGTGGTACTGTCAGATTTCAAATTGTGAGCTTGCTGCTGAAGATTGTGGCCGAGCGCCAAGAAGAAAGTCTTAATTGTTGTAATGTAGAGTCTTAATTACATACCTAACATTCTAGTCAAAACAACATGTTTGACAATAACTTGAGCCAGGTTTAGAAAAATCCGCCAAACTTGTAGAATACAAACCTCGCTGACCATACTATTAGTTCGTTAGTCTTTCCTCTTGTGCCTAAACGGTATCATCAGTATTGGAACTCTGCGCTGGCTGCTGTTGGTGAGGGTGGAGCACGCATGGGAATACCCTGAGTGATGTGATGTCAATTCTAGACTTAACTCAAGTCAACTTAACTCCTCTTGTGCCTAAGACAGCGCATATGGCAGAGGTTATTGCTCTTCATGTCTGGCGGTTCGATGCAACCTGATTTAGCTCTAGGATTTACATTTGGCCTATGGATGAGCCTTCCCTGATGATGGTTCTACGCAGTCTCTCTTGGTCTTCCATGTTTTCTTGTCCCTTCCGGTTTCCTTGTTAGGGCTTGATGGGGGAGTCTTGTCCTTTCCGTTCTGAGTGCATAGTTGACGAAATACCAGCGTCGCATTGACCATGTTATTTAGTGCATATAAAAGAGTGACGTTTCTCAAATCAGTTCAGACTGGACACAGTAGGTAAGAACTGCATCAGATACACAATAGAAGAGACAAGGGCACAATTTAAAAAAAGAGTGAACCAGACTAAAGATGACCTAGGAAGGAAGGAACAGGAAGACAAGGATAAAAGGAATACACTGGGACACAGACAAGAAGGAGCGGTCTGCATATCAGGAGAGTGACACAGAGCCAGCGAGCGGAGTTACCATACTTTTAGTCATGAAAGAGGCTTAAATAAATCAGACCATAAATATAACCAGAGACTGTTGGCAGCTTCGGCTACCAACAGCAGGTTAAACGTGGTCGAAGTCTTTTTTATTTACTTCCCCTAGAATAGCATAGCATAGCAAATCTCAGTTGAAAATTCAATGAGCAGTTGGGGCTCCCATCACTACAAAACAACTCAACATCTTTAGTTCAATCACGGAGACCAGTCACAAAGTGTAGTGGCCTAACAAGATAGTATGGTTAGAAATTAGAAGTATCATTATTCGGTTTTTTTTTTTGGGGGGGGGGGGGGGGTGAGAAAGAACGAAAAAAGTTGTGGGATGGAAAGGGGGAGGGGCGTAAGTTTGTGAGCAGTGGAAAATCGGAAGTCACATTTCCTGCCAAAGACCACTTCTTCGTCCTCACGACCATCCGCTCTTGGATACACGAGGATAGATTTTTCTGCAGGAAAACTCTAGCTCTCATGTGACGCAACTCACTACCAAGCTCCTCGCCGACAACAACATCGAGATGATTGCGTGGTCAGCCATATTATCAGCCATGAACTCAACAGAACATTTATGGGATGGACTCGTCAGACGATTCAATTGGCGAGACGTCGCCCCGACCAATCTCCAACAGTTGCCTCTTGAACTCCGAAAGGAAGGGACAGCCACCCACAACAACAGATCCAGCGTCTAATAAGATCAATGCCCAAGAGAGGCCATTCTCATATACAGGCCAGAGGAGATAATACATCCTACTGAACCAGAGGTCGAATTTGCAAAGGATAAAAGTGCAAACCAAACGCAATAAGCATCATTGAATGTTCAAGTTCTTTAAGTTTCTTTAGGTCAAGACTGAAACAGTATTTACTTTTTTTTTTTTAATGGTAGAAATTTGAGGCTAGTTAATAGTTACAACTGCAATAGCGTTGGCTTTTCCAACAAATGCATAGACAACATTTTTTTTTTAAATTGCATTTTCAAAACAGGTAAAAGAATGTAGTACTGATCTGCTGGCCCCGCATACAAGGCATACAATTCGTGTAAGATTAGTATACTGATTACTGAATATGCTTCAACATTATAGCACACCGGCCATACCCATACCATAGATGCAGCAAATGAAGTAAGGTGTAGATGTTAACTGTTCCCGTAGCACACTGATTGTACACACCACGATCTCTTACTCTCATTCGTCACTTGTCGGATCCACACATAATTCCTCGTTCACACTTTCGTGCCCATGTTATTTCATCTAATCTTATGTCTTTTGCCAAAAGTCTTTTAGTTATGGTCTGTAGAATATTTCTCTTACCAGTATGAATGTTCGCATAGCTTTCGCTTTTGTAGCCAGAAAATCCACTCTTTTATTCCCTCGCAATCCTGCAAGTCCCGGACAATATATCCACATGATTCCATGCAATGTTAAAGTTACATTTGAAGTTTCACGAATAAAATAAGCATAGCAACTGCACAATAACCACTCCTAAAAATAATTGAGTTCAGTTGAGTTGAGTCAAGAATTGACATCACAGCACTCGATGCCTTCCCATGCGTGCTCCGTCCTCATCTACAGCAAAACTGATGGCACGGGTCACAGTCTGGTTGTATGTCCGTCTTGCCTTTCCTCTGAGTGTAGTGAGCCGGCCATACCCTCTGGTCACACCCAGAGGTCTCATTCTCCCCAGGCCATAATAATCTTCTTTCTCTACTGATTCCGTTGATTATTCCCAAAGGACCTTGGCCACATCTGCCTTGTCATGTAATAATTCACAACCCAGTGGCGCAGATCCAGTCAATCTGTTTTCGTGTTCATTACCGACCACGCCTGCATGGCCCGGAGAAAATAAGTATGCCCACTACACGTTACCTTTACAGTGAAGCTTGCCCCTCTGCTCGAAGCATCCCTGTATACGCCTTTCTCAGCATGCTTTCAGAGACAGTTACAATTACGACATGTGTTTGCATCTTGTTGTCTAGCCACCGGAAAGCGTCAGTTACTGTCTCCACCTCCATACTCATGCTAGAGTAGATGTTGTCGTATGCTAGGCTGTCACTCTTGAACTACAGATTTTCCTTTGGTCCGACAAATAATATACCATACATACCTGATTTGTTCTCATGACGACTAGCTCAAACACATGAGGGTAACGTGTTCTGCCTTTGGATGCCTCGGGGAAGTTGGTTTGTTTGTTAGAATCTGTGTACGTTTTAGATGTGTTTGGGATGTGTTACTAAGGGCGCTAAGGCCGACGAGGTATACGTCATACATATTTGCGCTCTTAGTAACAATTATCAACATTAGGTGCCTTACCGACTGGCTTAGATGATCAAACCTATTCACAATCCGCGATCGTCAACTACGCGTTTCAGTTTGTGTGTTGACACCTCTTCATGCCATAAAAGAAGGATATCAAGAATCACCTCGTGTTGTCTTCCTCTGTTTCTCTTTTCACAGTATGACTTATGTAGAGCCATAATCACATTAAGCCAGGTGTAGAGAGTGGCCAGAGGGGGATAATGAGGTGGAAGTCCAACAGTTGATTCACGACAATTCTCGTTCTGATGATCTAATTATCTACACACATGGTTCTGTATTGAGAGGGAAGAAAAGTGCCTGACGTTTTGTAGCGAAACCCAATGGAAAATCTTTAGTGCAGGACAGCCTGGCATATGATCCTACAACATCTAGCATGCGAATGGAGGTGGATGCGGTCACTGCAGCTCTCTGATGGCTAGAGAACAAGATACATACACATGTCGTAATTGTAACGGACTCTGAAAGTATGCTGAAAAGGGTAAAGACAGGATTGCCTTGAGCAGAGTGGCAAGCTTCACTTGCAAGGTAACGAGTTGGGAGGATACTTTGGATCTTTTCTCTAGTCTATGCCGGGGTGGTGGGGAATAAATAGACAGACAGACAGGCTGGATCTGCATCGCTTGGTGATAAACTGATACATGACAAAGCAGATGTGATCAGAGCCTTTTGGAAACAAGTGAGGAGGTCATAAAAGAAACTAGATAATTATGGGTTGGAGAGAACAATGCACCTGGGTGTGACCAGAAGGTTTGGCCAGCACACTACGCTCAGAGGAAAGGCAAGATGGACATAAAACCAGACTACAACTGTCACCATTAGTAATGGAACTCTTCGCTGGTTGCTGTGGAAGGGGACGGAGCACGTATGGGAATGCCCCGAGAGCCGAGATATCAATTCTGGACTCCACTGACTCTATCCACAGATCTTTCCAGTAGTCCTCCCCTGTTCCAGTTTCCATCTGCTCATAACACGATCAAAACTTTGATGACAATCTCTTGAGGATGTTTGCAATAAGTTGACTTCGAGTCCTCGCCTCTTTAAGAGCATCTGGGTTGCTCTTTCTGACTGTCAAAGTATTCTAATGATTCTTCTGTAAAACCCTATTCAAATCCATAATCTAAAGAAAGCGTCTGGTTGCCATTTGTCCAGGATTCTCGTCTCTATATAGCATATGAGATTTCTTTTTCTAACTTTCAATGACCTAACCATTCAAGATCGAGTGAACAATAATATTATCAGACAGATTGTGGGGACTACACCTTGCACTAGCTTCATCGAGAAACAGTAGATCAAGTCGTTTAGCCACATCCTTAAAATTTAGCTCTTGTTTCTTATACTTTTCACATTTATTCTCCCTAATATTTTTCTCATGCTACTCATAGGACTTATTTACCTGTGTGGGTTCCGGGGCCTCATTATTGGGTGGGGGGGGGGGGAATAGACCCACTGCCTACCCAAAGCATGTCGTAGGAGTCGACTAATTGTGAGCTTCCTTCAAAATCGGAGTGCATCTGCCTGAGGGACAATGAACCAGCAGTCTCAATTCAGATGAGTAAGATCTGTAAAATGGATGCCCATGCAACACTCCAAAAGTTTAAAAGTGGACAAAGTACCAGAACTTTCCGCCAAAGTTTACAGCTGGTGAACACGAAGAAGAAGAACATACGATTTATTGTGTGATAGTCTTCACATGTTAAAGTGCCTGTTTTCTTTGGCAGAGCAATAAATATTGATTTAAATAGGTCAATAGTATTGTACCCACTATTATAAATGTCTGAAAACAATGTTATTATTTCGATTTAAAACATCAAAAACATTAGTTTCTTGATTGATGCTGGAATATCGGGTTTACAGATTTGACATTCTCTATGCAGACTGCTGGTTCCTCCTACACAGATCTAAAGACGGGTAAATTAATAACGGCTATCCTCCTAACTTCGGGCACTAAAGATGGCGACCGCAAAATATCCTTTCGAGCCACAATCACGTGTCAATTGCACACTTCCGGCGACTTAATTTGTGGCTCTCCGGCGGTTTTCCGGCGACTACCGCCACTGCCACGAGTTCCCCAAGCCGCTAACGCGGCGTAGATTGGGGCTAAACTAGATGGCTAGGACCCACGAACAGCAGCTTCCACGTCTCCTGAAGCTTTGCTCGTGAGTCCTAGCTATCTAGTTTAGCCCCAATCCACGCCGCGTGAGCGGCGTGGAGAATTCTTCGGCGGTGGCGGTAGTCAACGGAGAACTGCAAATTAAGTCACGTGACTGTGGCTAGAAAGGATATTTTGCGGCTGCCATCTAAACAGCAATAAACAGCAGCTGGGTTTGAAAAACTATTTTTAAACTGGCGTATTTGTAACTGTCCTATGTGCATTATCAAGATGGTCGACTAAACATGAGACTTAAAGTTTCCCGTGAAATGGGTGGGAGTAATCAAGATACAAGACAAACAACCGTAGGTATCCAACATTCGTGGGATTTAATAATGATGACACAAAAACAATGCATCTTGTGAAACAACCTTACCGGGCACAAAGCAATAAATGTTTCACGAGGGAGTCGTGTGCGTTTGTTTGGTCACAACCCGTCCGAATGCCAGTCGATGTTTACAAAATATCGAGCTGGTAGATTCTGGCGCTTATGGTGTATGTAATATATATATATATATATATATATATATATATATATATATATATATATATATATATATATATATAGGCGAGGAAAAGACGCTGAAAACATTACAGCAGCATATCTAGAATGTCTTTGCATTCGAACCCACAAGGGCATAGGAAAAAAGGAAGGCGACACCAAAAAAAAAAAAAAAAACATCGAGAAAAGAGCTGGAGAATGAAGTTAGAAAGATTGGGAGTATATGGGGAGAGCTCCATGTAATAGAGGGAGATAGAACGATATGGCGTGAGTTGGTGGAGGGCCTATGCTCCATTGGGGGATAGAAAGGCAGAAGAAGAAAGAAGAATATATATATATATATATATATATATATATATATATATATATATATATATATATATATATAAGAGTTGTGTCTACTATATGTATAAGAGTTGTGTCTACTATATTAATGCAGCTCTCCACTTTACATGTAAAAATACCCACACTAATCAAATCTAGTAGTCTAGACATGTAAATCTTCGTCTTGTGTCCAAATTTAGGGCCACTGTTTTGACCCGTTCACTTTTGTCACGGGAAAATTCTCTCAGTCACGCGCTGTGTCGGCTTTTGCAGTGACCTATACTTTTCCAACGTGAACGTTTGTAGTGTGTCATAATAGGAGATTGGGTTCTTAATTTGTAATGTACCACAAACACGAAATTCCCATGGGATATCCACAGCTGACCTGACAGTCCATTATTTCAAGGGGTGGAAGTGTGCTGTTGTGTCATGTTTTTTTTTTTTTTTTTTTTGAGTGTTAACCTAGTGTCTTCTAATGCTAACCCTAACCCTAAACTTTGCGAGAAACTACAACCTGAACACCCTAGAATTTATTGGGAATGTCTCCCGTGACGTTGTCGTGACGTCAGGGGTAAGTTATAAATTAAGTACCGGAGATTGTATTAACTTTTCAGAGTCCTTATTCTAGTAGTCTTGCAGTTTATTTAACACATACACAACCATGGATGACATCTAATATGTGCAGTTATCTGGTGTGCAATCTTGCAAAACATTACAAGAAGATCTTATGTACAAAAAGTCGGTTATTTATACGATGGCCTCCCCATTTGCACAACACCCGTTGCAGGTCAACTTCATTGATAAGTTGGTTGGACTAGTCTACCGTGATCAAGGTTACGGGTGTCGCAGTCCGCTGTTGTCTGGTATTTACGTTTTTATTTCCGAGAAACATAATTGCTTAACCTTGGTCATCCCCTTGTGGGATGCAATTTTTGGTTATTTTGATGCCCTACCCTGGCTCTTGCCAGGGGCCGCAATATAGCCCGGCCAATAATATGGCCTACTGGCTAAACGCGGTTTCTGTGACCTCTCAACGGGTGATCCTAATCCACATGGTGACACTTTGTGTCATCGAGTGTTTATCGCTTGTGATGTTCTGGTGGGGTTAAAAAAAAGTCAGTCAGTCAGTGGTTGACTCTCCGTTCCAATGTGGATAATTTTTTGTTATTTTGATGCGCTACCCTGGTTGTTATGGGGGAACCTAGTATAACTGAACGGTTGAAAAGGGCTTCTGTGACCTCTCCATGGGTGATCCTCGTCCGAATGGTGGCACTTTGTGTCACCGGGTGCTTATGACTCAGTCCTAGTCAGTTATGCCGAAAAGTTAATTTTGCTAAACGGGGATTCTGGGACTTATGCCAGGTAACTCTCAGCCGACTGGCAGCACTTTGCGTCACCAGATGTTTATCGCTGGTTGGGGCGTTGAAAGTGTCGTCACGCTCGTGTCTGAAAATCTTTCAGCTGACATGCAGGTGGGTCCATTACAGAATCGTGTTAGGGTTGCGTTTGCTGCAGCTTCAGCAAAGTTGACAAAAATAACCAACGCAGCTGAGTCAAAGGCTGGCAGGAGTTCTTCCTCGTGGTTGAGTTGTAATCTTGAAAAACTTTCTCGTGCAATGTGACAATGGCCTCTTCCCCCCCCCCCCCCCCCCCCCTTTCTTCCTTTTTCAGATTTTGGTATTTCAGTGTAGGGTTTGAAAAAATATCTTCATTTTACAATTGCGGACTCGCATCTGTGGTGTTGTGGACAAAGAAACAGACCCTCAGCCTACTCAAGACATCTGGGGTGGTGTTGTGGACAAAGAAACAGACTCTCAGCCTACTAAAGACATTTGGGATGGTGTTGTAGACAAAGAAACAGACCCTCAGCCTACTCAAGACATCTGGGGTGGTGTTGTAGACAAAGAAACAGACCCTCAGCCTACTCAAGACATTTGGGATGGTGTTGTAGACAAAGAAACAGACCCTCAGCCTACTCAAGACATCCCGGGTGGTGTTGTGGACAAAGAAACAGACCCTCAGCCTACTCAAGACATCTGGGGTGGTGTTGTGGACAAAGAAACAGACCCTCAGCCTACTCAAGACATCTGGGGTGGTGTTGGGGACACAAAAAAAACAGACCCTCAGCCTACTCAAGACATCTGGGGTGGTGTTGGGGACAAAAAAAAAACAGACCCTCAGCCTACTCAAGACATCTGGGGTGGTGTTGGGGACAAAAAAAAACAGACCCTCAGCCTACTCAAGTCATCCCGGGTGGTGTTGTGGACAAAGAAACAGACCCTCAGCCTACTCAAGACATTTGGGTGGTGTTGTGGACAAAGAAACAGACCCTCAGCCTACTCAAGACATCTGGGGTGGTGTTGGGGACAAAAAAAAAACAGACCCTCAGCCTACTCAAGACATCTGGGGTGGTGTTGGGGACAAAAAAAAACAGACCCTCAGCCTACTAAAGACATTTGGGTGGTGTTGTGGACAAAGAAACAGACCCTCGGCCTACCCAATGAAAGTACGTCGTAAAAGTCGACTAAGTAGACTTTTTTCTACCTTCTATTCCCCAGTGGCGCATTGTCCCTCTACTAACTGACTCCAAGTAGTTATATTCTTCGCTTTTGCAGGCAACTCTCCAAATGTCCTCCCCATCTTTTTAATTTCCCTCTCTAGCCCCCTTCTTCGTGTGTTTTTTAGTCTTCCTTTATTTCTATGTACCCGTGGCTTCCAGTGCAAAAGACATTCCTGTTATACTGTTCTCAGCTTTTTTCAAATGTGTCCTATCCGAAGCCAGCGTCATTTCTTCACTTCTTGGTCTACTGGAACTTGTTTCGTTCTCTCCTAAAGCTCTACATTAGTCATTCTGTCTTCCAATTTAATTTCCTTTATTCTTCTGAGGCACAAGTTAATGAATGTTTTTAGTTTTTTTTTTTTTTTTTTTAGTTGTTCTCCATTATGCCACGCCATACAACAGTAATGATGTGACATTAGAATTACCAATTTTAAATTTAGTTATACTTTTTGTTGTTGACCTTATTAATTTCTTGGTGCTATAAAAGCTCCTCTTGCCTTTCGTTTTCTTTTGTTTTTAACATCTCTATCAGTTCCCCTATCTTTATCTACATTGCTGCCTAAATATTTGTGCGACTCAAACTTTCAGAAAACATCCTCATTTTCATGGTTGTTTCTTTGCATCTAGACATTGGTCTTGTCGCAGTTTTTTCCAGACCTTGCAACATGGTATTACAGATCTGGCTAATATTTATGCAGACTGATGGTTCCTCGCCTCTCAGGCCGGTGCGCACAGAATTCGAAGTAAACGCCAGTCGTGGTCCCATTTCAATACCCAAAATAGGACTTTGAACCCGGAGCGGAAAAGCAATATTTAGTCCACACGGGAGATAAATCTGTTTAAGAAACTCGGATGATGGTAATTATGTATAAGAGGAATTACCTACCTTTAATCATTCTATGAAATTGTACGAGAATTTTTCTATTACTTTAATTTTTCCAGTTGACCAACTGTTACATCAGCATCAAATTAGTTCAAATGTTCAACATTGAAGATCATGTTGACTCCTTCACGTGTGTGTTCCGGAGCTAGAAAATTTTAGGTGGGGAAAAAAAGACCCACTTCCTTCCTAGGAAGCGCGTCCTGTGAGACTTAACTGGGTGTTTTCCTCGAAGTCGGAGTGCATCTGCCTGAGAGGCAATAAACCAACAGTCTGCATACAAATATATCAGACCTATAAAATATGATGCGCACGCAACACTCAGGTTCTTAAACAAAACAAAAGATCAGTATTGGACGAACAACCATAACATTCCGCTAGCGTGTACAGCTGGCGGGGGAAAAAAAGAAGAAACTGTCTCTAATTAATTTGCTGTTTGTTATCTTTATCTGAATCACGTGGAAGCTGCCCAGGTGTGGTTGTTAATATGAGAAAGATGAGTACACCAGATAAGGACGATGTCTTGAAAGACAAACGTTACCAGTGAAGCATTTGGTTTAGCCACATGTGCGCTAATTATAGCTTCATCTGTGGTTGAACGGAGAGTCTGAGTTTTGTCCCGTAGCATTTCCATCCAGGATGCTTTTTTTTTTTTTTTTTCAAGTAGTAAGGGTAGTCATCTTCCCTTTAGCAACATACGGATGTGAGTTCTGTAGTCAGCTTCCCTGTAGCAACAAACGAATGTGAGTTCTGTAGTTATCTTTCCTGTAGCAACTTACGGATGTAAGTTCTGTAGTCATCTTTCCTGTAGCAACATACGGATGTGAGTTATGTAGTTATCTTTCCTGTAGCAACATACGGATGTGAGTTCTGGAGTCATCTTTCCTGTAGCAACATACGGATGTGAGTTTTGTAGTCATCTTCCCTTTAGCAACATACGGATGTGAGTTCTGTAGTCATCTTTCCTGCAGCAACATACGGATGTGAGTTCTGTAGTCATCTTTCCTGTAGCAACATACGGATGTGAGTTCTGTAGTCATCTTCCCTGTAGCAACATACGGATGTGAGTTCTGTAGTCATTTTCCCTGTAGCAACACACGGATGTGAGTTCTGTAGTCATCTTCCCTGTAGCAACATACGGATGTGAGTTCTGTAGTCATCTTTCCTGTAGCAACATACGGATGTGAGTTTTGTAGTCATCTTTCCTGTAGCAACATACGGATGTGAGTTCTGTAGTCATCTTTCCTGTAGCAACATACGGATGTGAGTTCTGTAGTCATTTTCCCTGTAGCAAAATACGGATGTGAGTTCTGTAGTCATTTTCCCTGTGGCAACATACAGATGTGAGTTCTGTAGTCATCCTCCCTGTAACAAGATACGGATGTGAGATCTGTAGTCATTTTCCCTGTAGCAACATACAGATGTGAGTTCTGTAGTCATCTTTCCTGTAGCAACACACGGATGTGAGATCTGTAGTCATTTTCTCTGTAGCAGCATACGGATGTGAGTTCTAGGCCATCTTCAAGTCCTTAAGAAAGAAAATATGGGCTTTTGAGCTGAAATGAAATGAAAAGATTCTCAGAATACCATGGACTAAGAAGAGATGAAATACTGACATTTTAACAGATCTAAACATCAAAGAAGATTGGCTGATAAACAGCATATTGTCTCGAAATATAAAATATAATGGACAATTATATTATACACATAAACAGATAAACACATACACACATAACATATGATCACATTCTGGCGTTACTTTCACTGTCAGTTCAATGTTCACTATATCATTCACCATTAATTAATGAATTGTAACACTTTTTAACCAAAGCTTTAACGCAACCAACTCACACACACACACACACACACACACACACACACACACACACACACACACACACACACACATACACACACACACAGAGGCATACGCACTCACACGGACTAACATTTAATGTTTGGTTCTCAGTCAAGAAAACATGAAACACTCGTCTGTGTAGGTTTGTGTGTGTGTATGTGTGTGTTTGTGTGTGTTTGTGTGTGTTTGTGTGTGTGTCAGTATGTGATGGTTGCGTAGCTGCTTTGGTTAAAAAGTGTTTGATAATTCATTAACAAACGAGTGTGTTGATACGCACATTTCCCAAATGCACACACGCATCCAGACGAGTTAACTCTCACACCTGCATAGATAAATACACACACACACCACCCAGTCCCCAGACACACGCATATACACACTCACACATACCACCCAGTCCCCAGACACACGCATATACACACTCACACATACCACCCAGTCCCCAGACACACCCATATACACACTCACACTCACCACCCAGTCCCCAGACAAACACATCCCCTCACACTCACACACACCACCCAGTCCCCAGACACACTCATATACACACTCACACATACCACCCAGTCCCCAGACACACGCATATACACACTCACACATACCACCCAGTCCCATGACACACGCATATACACACTCACACATACCACCCAGTCCCCTGACAGGCGTATTTACACACTCACACATACCACCCAGTTCCCATACACACGCATATACACACTCACACATAAAACTCAGTTCCCATACACACGCATATACACACTCACACATACCACCCAGTTCCCATACACACGCATATACACACTCACACATACCACCCAGTCCTTGGACACACGCAAATACACACTCGGACACACCACCCAGTCCCCAGACACACTCATATATACACACACATACCACCCAGTCCCCAGACACACGCATACACACACACACACACACACCACCCAGTCTCCAGACACGCGCATATACACACTCACACACACCACCCAGTCCCCTGACACACGCATATACACACTCACACTTACCACTTAGTCCTCAGACACACGTATTTACACACTCACACACACCACCTAGTCCCTAGACACACTCATATATACACACACATACCACCATACCAGTCCCAAGACACACGCATATACACACACCACCTAGTCCCCAGACATACGCATATACACACTCACACATACAACCCAGTCCCCAGACACACGCATATACACACACTCACACACACACCCTGGTCCCCAGACACACACATATACACACACCACCTAGTCCCCAAACACACGCATATACACACTCACACACAGCACCCAGTCCCCAAACACAAACATATACACACTCACACCACCCCCCCCTCCCTTTTCCCAGTCCGCAGATACACTCACACAAATATGCTGGCATGTTACATATATCAACATCATCAGGTGCCTTGCCGACTAGCATGGGCGATCATGCCTCTCCACAGACTGCGATCCGCAGCTAAGTGTATCCGTTCGTTTGTTGACACCCATCCATGCAATGACAAATCTATTGAAGGAAGTTTTTCGCCCGGAACACAGATGAGTATCATTTATTGTGTACATTAGTCCTATGTAGTCACTTCAAAGTTAGAGCATATTTGTATATGTGTACTGTATTGTTCTTTATGTGCTGATGAAGGCTAATCTCCGCAACGTCCTTTGTTTGTTTATTGTGATCGATTATGTAAAGCTAACATAAACTATTTGTTGTTTTTTACCAACTTTTTCTCTTCCCTATAATTTTCTACTCCTTTTAAAAACTCCATGCAGTGACGAAACGCCGTCAAGAATTTTCTCGTGCTGTCTTCCTCTGTCTCTCTTTACACAGATCTTTTCATTGGTCACAGTATGTTCCATTTTCCTCTCTTCTCAAAATCATCATCATCAGGTGCCTTGCCGACTGGCGTGGGCGATCATGCCTCTCCATAATCTGCGATCTCCTGCAGCATGTATCAGTTCGTGTGCCGACACACCTCCTTGCCATGCAACAAGACTGTTAAGCATCTTCTCTCGTTGTCTTCCTCTATCTCTCAAAATATGACCACAAAATGATGACTGCCTATTTTTGATGTTTGTAAAAAGTTGTCTCCAAGCATTCGACTCTTTCAAACACCTGGGTTGGTCTTTTTAGCTGTCTAAGTTGTAGTATTCAGAAGCCATGAGTTGTTAACCTTTAGGCTTAGCATTGTGGATATCTCAACCTTTAGGTCTTGATTCCATTGTAAATACCGTAAATCTGTGAGAAAATATGGCTTTGCTGCCTACCCCCGGGATTGAACCCGGACCATAAGGAGTTTGTCACCCGGTCTCCGCGCAATCCGGTTTAGCCAACTATGCTAGAGAGCCGGGCTGCTGTCTAAAGAATTCTATACCTACATACAAATATGCACAGACACATGCGCGTTTTCTGTCTCTCTATCTCTCTGTCAAATACACATACACACACACACACACAAACACACACGAAATCGAGTATACACACTTACACACATGCGCGCGCGGACACACACGCACACACACAACGCATAAATTGAACACTTTATAAACTCTGACGCATCACGTCAGCGGTTGCAGAATTCAGAACCAGGCTTATTTTTAGCACCCACGCCGACACTGTAAATCTCCCGGACGTTTATTTAGTTGTATCCGGTATGTGTGACTTCTTGAAGCTCGTAGAAGGTGACAGTCGCCAGAGCTTTGTCCAAACTACTAGAAAGCAAGTAAGTAAATATGCCGACCAACAATGTGGACGTTCTCATTTCGTGGAGCCGATGTGGACAACTATGACTCTGGCATGACGGCACGAATATCTTGGTTTGAGTTGAGTTGAGTCAGGAACTGACATCACAGCACTCGGGGCATTCCTATGCGTGCTCCGTCCTTATCTTCAGCAGCCAGAGCAGAGTTCCAATACTAATGGTGCCGGTAGTAATTTGGTTATATGTCCGTCTTGCCTTTCCCCTAAGTGTAGTGAGCCGACCAGACCGCTAGAATATCCTAGGTTTAAATCCGCACTGGGCAGTAACAATAAGTCGCATCTGGAAAAAAAAAAGAAGTAAAGTTCCCTTTTCACGCCTTCGGCGCATCGGGCATATGGGCAGAGGGTCCCATATTTTTACAGACAATCAGCACTCCGTGGGTAATGTGGTCAGCATTACGCCGGTTGTCTTTACTTTCCCAGAACAGCCCATCCTGGTACCCATTTTAGGCTGGGTCGACCTGCGACGTCCCATACCACGACAAAAATCCGCGCAGCCTGCAGTGGGTTTCGATCGCGGTATTCTGGCTTACGAGTCGGACTCGCAACGCCTTAGCCACGGACGCCGCAAGTCGCACCTACTGGTCTATAAAATATAGGTCTAGCCCTATATGACTAAAGGCGGGGGGGGGGGGAAGTGTCCTTTACTTTACTTTTTCTTTACTGGCGCAATAAAAACATGTAAGGCAATGAAACTGGTGCATATACAACCAGACCACAACTATAACCGAATCTGCTATCAGCAGGGTTGAAAGTGGTCAAGGTTTTTTTTTTTTAATTTATATTATGATTAATTGTACCCAAAGAACGATCGGACGAACATGGCAGATTTAGGAGAGAGAAGAGCCCGGCTCTCTAGCGTAGTTGGCTAAACCGGATTGTGCGGAGACCGGGTGACGAACTCCTTGTGGTCCGGGTTCAATCCCAGTGGTAGGCAGGAAAGCCACATTTCTCCCAGATTTACGGTATTTACAATGGAATCAAGGCCGAAAGGTTGCGATATCCATAATACCGAGCCTAAGGGTTAACAACTCATGGCTTCTGGATACTAAAACAAACAGAAGAGAGAAGAACACCTGACATTAGCTCCTAGGTCGACACATCCTGCAAGTGACACTAACAAATGTCCTGGTGATTAGAGGGAGCCGAAATGATGTTGACCACATCATCCATAGCATGGGCAGAATGTCCTTTAGCTGGAACCAACAATTTAAACATGTATTGAACGATAACTAAAAAGCCACTTTGGTAGCAGTGAATCCACATCACTCTCCTGAATGGCAGACTTGGGAATTAAGATCGGCATAGCAAAAAACGAGACGCACACCAGACACGCAAGAAGACTTGTTAATCAACATAGAACGTACTATTAGCCATCGGTCGTTGGGGTTCATACTGAGGGGAGGATCTGAGCACCTATGGACATGTCCGGAGTGCAATGATGATAACCCAACTAACCAACTAACTAACTAACTAACTAAAATGAAAAACAGAAATAGAGACTAACGCAATGTTGGGACAGTGAGAAGGTTTAATACTTATCAAATTATAATATGAAAAGACATCAAACCAAACTATAAACACAGCCAGTCAGCTTCACAATGTTACAAACACAAACAAGAACTGAACGTTTCGGCTAGAGAGCCTTTATCAGTAGATTGCATAAATCTACGATACTCACCGTACGAACAAGAATACACAAAATAACTTAAATGGTGTATCTCAGATAGGCCAGTAGAATATCGGACACCAGGAGTAAATACTGGCCAGAAAAAGCCGCTAGAGACAAGAGCCATAATTCAAAGATATAACATACAATTGTGTTGGATGTCAAATGAGAGGGTGGCTTAGAATGACTGATTGTGTTTGCTGCAAACAGGATAAACAGCGAAAGAAAGACTGCTGTATGGGATATTTCCTGTTATAGCAATAAACATTTTCTATGAATCTTGCAATTAAAAAAATGATGACTGCTTAGGAGCTAAAAAAAAAATGCAGGATATCATATTTCGGAAGTTAGCAGATCGTTTCATGAGCATCTTGTGGATATTCAAAACGCGATGCTTAAGCCAGTTTTAATAATTCTGACGAAATAAACATTTAACATCACTACCATAAAAACTTGTTCTGGTTATAAAACCACCAGTCTCTCCTGGAAAAATCGTCTTAATCAAAACTATTCGTTCTCAGTTCTGTAGGGTAAATGTTTAACCTACCTTAATCTTATTTTTGTTTTCCATTCACTTACTTCTTTTCTTTGATATTTTTCTCTCCTTTTCTGTGCATTTACATGTCATTTCGGAACAGCTCTTTCTGTTCTTTTCTTACTTAATTTTCTCATTTATACGTGAGTTTCCAGTGGTTCGTTTGCTGGTTCATAATTTCATTAGTTTCATTCGTTGGTACAATCTGGTGGAGACTTTCGGTTATATTTGTGTGCGTCTTTCCCCGTCCCTCTGTGTTTTGCATGCATTGTTTGTCAGGCTAAATTTTTTCTAAAATAGCAAACGCCGAAGAAAAAAAGACGGACAAAAAAACTGTTATGTTGTTTATTAACACCGTGTTCCGCTTGTATTTGCACTTTTCTTTGATGTAAGCTTTGGTTATGGGACACAATAGACAGGCTGACAACAGCGATATACTCGAAGTATATGTGCATTTTGTTTGTATTGAAACCAGCTTGCTCAAGTGTTCAATGGGTGTGTGTTATTGCCCATTGTATGAGGCGTGATCAAATAAAATCTGCCCCTATACCAATAGTACAAAAGTCTTCTCCCCCTCCTTCTCCTCTTTCTCTTCGTCTCCTCTTCCTGTTTGTTTTCTTTTTCTCTTTCTTATTCTTGTTCTTGTTCTTTTTTCCTTGTTCTTGTTCTTCTTCTTCTTCTTCTTCTTCTTGTTCTTCTTCTTCTTCTTCTTCTTCTTCTTCTTCTTCTTCTTCTTCTTCTTCTTCTTCTTCTTCTTCTTCTTCTTCTTCTTCTTCTTCTTCCTTACCTGCTCCGGCACCTCTTCCTCCTCCTTTTAATATCCAGTGACTGTATTTTGTTCTCTGTATTAAGCGCAGGCACGAGTTAATGAATGTTTGTAATTTACCAAACTGTTTTCGCCTTTGTTCCTGTTTAAACAGTAAAATGTTGCAGATTTTATGTTCGAATCGACTACTGTAATTGTTGCAGTAAGCTTTTTTTTTTTTTTGACATTCGAAAATGTCGCAGAGCTATAAACACATTGTCATGAAACTGATTACATTGCACTGTTTTGTCAAGCCTTATGCCTAGATTTCCACAATTATTTCGCGTGCCTCAGCCGTTTTTCATTACATGGAAGCCTTCTAGCAGATGAATGATGCATGCGGTTAGAAATTGCAGGTAGTGGACATATTTGATCGCCTTCGCCAGTCGGCCTGCAACCTGATAATAATGATGATGTTGGTGATGACGATGATGATAATGATGATAATTATGATGATAATTATGACGATAATGACGCTGATGATAGTGATGACAATGAAGATGATCTCCTTTTTCTTCGCCTTCATCGGCAGTACACTCCTGCGGATAATTTGAGTTATTCGCCAACTACTGGGAGTTGACCCAGCCTTAAATGGGTACCAGGATGTATGTCCTGGGAAAGTAAAGACGGCCGGCATAATGCTGACAACATTACCCACCTAGTGCCGACTGGTCTGTAAAAAATATGGGTGCTCTTTCTGTATGCCCGATGCGCCTAAGGCGTAAAAATGGATCTTTACTTTTTTACTTTTACTTTACTTTTTACTCTTTCAGTTTTGTGCCTCATTTTATGTTGTATGTAACTCTGTAGTAACGCGCCTGATGACATACAGCGAAATATGCCTGGCAATAAATTGTGCAATATATTGTTTGTGTCCGCATTGTTTAAATTCATTACGGGAAAACATTGTTTCGAATATGTTTACTTTTGAGTTTTTACTGGGTTTTAGTCCTGTTCTGGATCCTGAGTTATGCGCGTACATCCATTTCACAGATCTGGCTTATTTGTATTCAGATTGTTGGTTCATTGCCTCTCAGGCTTAGAAAGAAACACCAATAATTAATACATTTTTACGACATGCTTGACTGAAATTTTTTTTACCCCACTAGGACACTACACTGAGCGATAAACACCCGGTGACACAAAGTGCCACAATTCGGATAAGGATTACAGTGGAGAGGTCCCAGAAAACCAGTTTAACCGTCAGGTTATATTACTAAATAACCAAAAATTCGTCCGACACGGGGACGGGGGTTAGATTTCCGACATGCTTGTTAAGGGGCAGGTAATATACCCCTCTCCCCCTTCGCAATAGGGCCCCAGAACCTAAACGATGATGATGATGAGATGATAGTGATTATTATTATTATTTTATTATTATTATTATTTATTATTATTATTATTATTTGTATTATTATTATTTTTATTAATTAATATTATTATTATTTCGTATTTTCTTTCCCTAGCTTTTACCGAGGAGCACGCCAATAGACATGACTCCGTATCCCTGTCTAGACTGATGGACATGGGGGTGTAGCCTGGAGCTGCAAGAAATTGACATTTCACCAAGGGGACATGACGTTTCATTAACCAACACAGAACAGGCGTCATCAGTCGTTTTCCGCTTGTGGAGCTTTTGAGAAGGAGCTCGGAGCACCTATGGATCTGTCCGGAATGCTGTGATGAAAATCCTTTCTAATCACTAATCAATTTCTCTGACTTTTAGAATGGTCCAAACCTACAATGCTGCAGGTTTCTATCCCTCTTTGTCTGGTACCTCTCCCAAGACTTATCCGTCCAACATAGGAGACTCTATCTGGTGCTATTACACAGCCAACATGACTCATGGGGTCATCAGAATAATTTGACCTTTCGTCCCCGAGTTTCGTGGACAGATCTTATCTCTCGGATTATTTTAAGAGCCCGTTTTACCCTACTACTGGTTGTTTCTGAAAACATTCAGGGAGAAAAATGGTCGTAAATATTAAACGTTCGTTTTTTACTCTACGACTCGTTGTCCCCGAAAACATCCAGGGGAATGGTTACAAATATTATGAGCTCAGTTTACTCTACGACTGGTTGTCCTTTAAAAATGATGATCAAACGCTATGTGAGCATTAGGGGGTAAATAGCAAAAGGTATGGTACCAGGAAGGAGGGGCAAGGGCCGACCAACACGAATAAGGGCACAGGATATGACCTATTTGATATTAAAGTACACGAGGCGGGAGAACTGGTGAGAGACGGAGTATCTTTCAGACAGACTGTAATGAGAGCGACGTTATGCAAAGGCCTGCTGCATGATGATCTGAAAAGTGGCTCTTCGATTCACTGGTGTCAATTTTACATTTTGCAATTTTGGCGCATTGTATAAATAGTGTTAGTCCCATATCTTTGCTAGACGAATCGGCTCTCGGTGGGCGATTACACTATCTTCACTTCCCTGGACATTTCCTTATACTGATTTTACGCTGGACGGAACTGAGAGACAAGTTAAAATGTAAAGGTGGAAAGAAATCAGGCTGGATGAATATTGAAACCCTAGAACACGGTTGTTTAACTAAGTTTACTCAGAGGGCCAAAATGTCGAAAATGCGCCTTTTTACTGGGTAGAGGTCTAATCACAGAAAGATCACGGTGAATCCATGATTCGCTGACGACTTGCTGGGCCTCCCAGGGCTAAATTCAGTCCGCGTACCTTTATCTAAACAGCCCTACTCTAGACCAGCGGTTCTCAAAGCGGGTGCCGCGGCACCCATTTGTGCCGCGAGCGTATTTCAGGGGTGCCGGGAGTGTGTTTCAGGGATGCCACGAGCCTTTTTCAGGAGTGTCGCGAGCGTATTCCAGGGGTGCCGCGAGCGTATTCCAGGGGTGCCGCGATCGTATGCCAGGGGTCCCGCGGAAATAATCATAACTGTTTTCAAAATCTGCTTGAGATCAGCGAAGACAGCAGTTTAAAACAGAAATACCGTGAAGGAAGCCAGGAAGCGTTCTCGATGCAAGTGTATTTAGAAGATAATTCTTTTGGCAAGGCTGCAGTGCATTCTCAAAGTATGCTTACACTCCCCCCCCCACCCCCTCCCCCCCTCCCCCACACAAAAAAACAGACACATCATCAACACTTCTGTGTAAAGAGGTTTGAGGGTAAAATTAACTAAACTTTCCAAAGGAAATGAAGAAAAATTCATCCAGTTTCGTTCATCGCATTAAAGACAACTGAACATTAAATTAGCACTGGTTTTTTTTTTTTTTTCCTTCTTTTTCCGAGGTGGTCTCGAGGCATGGTGTCCTCCTACAGTGCTAGAGATCCAGGGTTCCAGTCCCGGTTAAGGCTGGAAATTTTTAATCTGGATTTCTAGTAAGCTCCCCCCACTGAACTCTGTGTAGTTTAGACCGGACGCCCGTGTGCATTGTTGCGCACGTAAAAAATCTTTTGGCAGCTGGAAATAGAAAAGAGTAGCCTAACGGCGGTACCCGGTCAAAATTTTGAATTAAAAATTTACCCAAAAGTATTTCAGGATCCTCACTGGTTCTACATAGTTCTTGCACAGAGCTGAGATTCTTTGGACAGGCTTGAGTTAGAAGAAGAACGGAGCCCTTTTCGGGTTACATCTGTGTGCCATAGTGTTGATCTGTTGAATAAACATAAACATAAACAAGCGACCTGTCGTCGCTTGGTTCCAAGTGCGTAGCAATGGTATTTAACGCCTATGACAGGGAGGTGACACAGTTGTTTGTAATCTGCAATAGCTACTACTCAGTTTTAGGGCTACTTTTAGAGACTTTGTAGTGCATAATCAAGAAGCCTGTTTAATGCCTTTGCAGATAAAATTTACAGGACATAAATATATAGTGGGCGTATGCTGTGGCTTAGGCGTTGCAAACGCGCTTCGCAATGCCGGGATGCCGGGTTCAATCCCATCTGCGGACAATTGTCCTTGTGTTGGTTTCGACAGTGGTATGGTACCGAGAGCTGACCGTTTAAGGAGCAATGGCAAACTACTAAACGTAAAATTTGCCTAGTAAACCCACAAAAGTATAAAAAAAAAGGCTGGGGTCGGTTCTGCAACATCCTGCAAAGGATACGCTGCTAACCTGTATTCTGTTAACGGGTGTAATTTGCGCAGTGTGTGAACCCTGAGTGTTGTGAATAACTATCGCGCTTCAGCTCTTCCACTTTGTTTGGTCAAACCTTTTCATGGCCTTCTTTCCAAAAAGTCGAGTTCAAGCTGATATATATTTCGAACAAGAACAGCTATAACAGTCCATATACTTCAAAATATTATATTTTATCGTATTAAGAAACATGTGCTGGGTACTGTTACAGAAATGATGACGTTCTGTGCGTCTACGGAACGCAATCTATTTCTTTTCAAATAAAAGTAAGCGGTTCTGAGCAGCGGTGTGTTTATATGTTTGTATGGTGGCGCCATTTAAACCTTCTTTAACAAAATTAAACTCACTGTGGTCCATCCAGATAAAAGGCTGCCGTTAAGAGAAAGAAAAAAAAATTATTTCTTTTTTCTTTTAAGAGGCGCCCAGGGCATCTGTTCTGCCTGCCTTACTTTAGGTACGCCACTGATTAATTTTTTATTTTACGAAATTCTGGCAACCCTACAGCCAAACGTCTAGCCAGTGACCTATTACAGCTTCCAAAACTAAACACTGAGAGTAAAAAACGTAACTCCAACCAGTGCGTAAACTATAAAATGTATTCTGTTTCACTTACAACCATGTTACTCATTAATTAATGCCATTCCTGAAGCAGCCCGAAACAATCACCTTCACACTGTAACCCCCTACCTAATTCCCGAGCGTCCAAGTCGTGTGTAATGTGCTTCGTGTCCTGGGCCCTTCCTAGTCCTGCCAGGCTTTTGTCACCTATGACAGGCGTCCTTGGCAACGGGCGTACACCGACGTTCCTGTTTGAATAATGATGTATGACAATTAGAACAGCTTCAAGCATAGGTGCCTCCTTTCTTCAGCAAGCGGCCATTGTGATTACAGAGCTTCCGGTTGTTTCTGTTGTGATATTAAATTAGCATATCCTGTTCAACATTACTGAATGTTGAATGATGGATTGAGAATCCAGAATCTACGTCGGAGCATTCGCGACATTATCATAAGTCAGGGCTTTTCAGCTCGCTTTACTCAGGGGTCAATATTTTGAAAACAGGTATCGTCACGGGCCAGAGGCCCTAGCCCTAGCACAGAAAGATTATTGATACAACTGGCAATGGTCAGCGAACCACTTGCTAGGCCTCTGCGGGTCATTTTTGCATAGCCCTGCATTGTCCCTATCTTCAGCAGCAAGCGCAGAGTTCCAGTTCCAATGACACCAGTAATCGTTTGATTGTATATTCGTCTCCCCTTTGCCCTGAGTGTTGAGCGTCGGCCAGATCCCTATTCTACTAATAACGTCTGTGTGAGTGCGCGTGTGTGTGTGTTTGTGCGCGCGTGGGCGCTTATGTGTCATTGAGGATGAAAATATGGCTTTTTGAGCTGACATGCTATAAAAAGATTCTCAGAACAATACGAGCCAAAAAGAAAAGAAATACTGACATCTTAAAAGATCTTAACATCAAGGAAAAATTGTTAATAAGCAGAATCTTATCTTAGGGGTTGAAATATTTTAGCCATATCAAGCGCCATGGCGGATTTGAAAGAATCACAGCAGAAGGCATGGTACAAGAAAAGAGGGACAGGGGATGAACAGCACGAAAGTGACACACTGGTCAGGAAAGTGGTCTAGGCGGGAGAGTCGGCAAGAGACAAGTTTTTTTTCCCCCAACCAGTCTATGACGTGAACGACGATGAACTAAGATATATATATATATATATATATATATATATATATATATATATATATATATATATACATACATACATACACATACACACACATATATATATATATACATATATACTTATATATATACATATATACATGTGTATACACGCATATATATATATATATATATATATATATATATAAAAGACAAAAAGTAAAGGACCCTTTTCCTCGCCTTTAGGCGTATAGGGCATATAGGGCTAGACATATATTTTTATAGACCAATCGGCACAAGATGGGTTGATGTGGTCAGCATCACGCCGGCCGCCTTTACTTTCCCGGGACTGCACCCGGTACCCACTCAAGGCTGGGTCGACCTAGGAGCCAAGGTCATTATTGAAAACAGCCCGGCTCCGCCAGGGAGCGAACCCACGACCTTCTGATCAGCGGCGAGCGTCTAGCCGCTCGGCCACGGCCACCACACACACACATACACACACACACACACACACACACACACACACACATATATATATATAAGTATCTCTATTAGAGGAAATTGCGGGTGGGGGATAGGTGGGGTGGGGGTGGTAAGGTTTTTGGGAGGGGCTCAGTCCCCCATCTACACCACCAAAGTGGGTGAACTTTTAAGAAACCGCCAACACCAGTAATTTAACTAAGCCCCTGAGTTTGTGACGGCTTGACAAAGTTTAAGCGGAGCTACCTGTTCGTTTAGTAATTTGGGCATTTGACTTTCTAAAGGGAGGAGAAGATTTAGGGGTGAGGACGGTAAGTTTCTAGAGCAGAGCTTCCCAAAGTGGGCGGTGCTGTCTGTTTAACGAGACGCTGGAACGATCTAGCAAGGAGTTCGTAGCTATATGTACAACAGGTAGATGCAGCAAATGTTGAAAACTCGGAGAATTTTTCAAAGTATTTTATACATCCTCCTAGGAAAGTGAAAACGATCCAGTGGGTGATAGTAACCTTGGGTGCAAGTGAGAGGAAACGGCAGCAAGTTTCAGAAGCAGATTTTTTTTTTTTTTTACAAATGAGGCTCTATACCGTCCTAACAAGGAGCCTTCGGACGATCCAGCTGTGTAGTAACTGCTTTGGCTGTATTTGAACCACGTCTTCTGTTGACGGCGATTGTTGGGTGGCGTTTACCAAACCTGACATCTCATATTGTGCCAACGGCTACTAGCCTTAACTTAGGAAGAGAAAATGCAAACTGGAAACTTTGTTATGGCAGGGCAGACCAGGCCCTTAGCCTTGGCCGACAGCTCTTGGATGGAATTTTTGATGTGCGGACAGAAAAAGCGTTGCTCTTCTGATCCAGCAGCTTCTGCAGCCTGCTTTGTTCAAAAAAAAAGAAAAAGATGTTACCTTTTCTTTGGAGTAAATAAGGCAGGTCGAGAGAAGGTTCATGACGCCTGCGCAATGTATGGTTTCTACTAGGGCTGTACCGAATAGTGATTTTCACTATTCGGCCGAATACGAATAGCTGGACCAACTATTCGGTCGAATACGAATAGTGAATCATCATCATCAGGTGCTTTGTCTACTGGCATGGGCGATTACGCCTCGCCACAATCTGCGATCTCCTGCAGCATGTATTAAGTTCGTGTGCTAACACACCTCAATGCCATGCAACAAGACTGTCAAGAATCTTCTCTCATTGTCTTCCTCTATCCCTCCTTCCACATATCTTTCCAGTAGTCACCACATGTTCAATTTTCTCTCATCTTATAACATGGCCGAAAAATGACGACTGCCTCCTTCTGATGTCTCTGAGTAGTTGTCTTCGGGCTCCTGCCTCTATCATAACCTCTTAGCTGCTTTTCTTTTGGCTTTCCAATGTATTTTAAGCATTCATCTGTAAAACCACATCTCTGAGGCCTCAAGAAATTGTTTGGCCTGCCTACCGATCGTCCAGGGCTTACAGCCATATGTTAAAACTGGATGTATATAGCAAGCAAGAATTATTTTTCTAACCTTCAATGGCAAAGATATATTGCATAAGATGTTCTTTATTAAAAAATGCAGTTTTTGCCTGTCCTATTCTGTTTCTTATTTCAGTAATGCATCTTCCATCTGATGTTATCCATGTGCCCAGATACTTAAATTTCTGTACTTGTCCCAAAATAAAACCATTGACTTTTATTACACATAATGAATAATTATTTTCTATGATACCACCATTACTTCTGTCTTCCAACTATTCAGACTATGGCCCATTCTTCAACTTTCGTGTGTAAAATAGATCTTTAAATAATTTAAAAAAACACACACACACACACACATCCGTAATGTCAAATGTACTCTGAAATTTTCCTTCACAAAATGTACTACAGAGTAGTAAACATTAAAAAACATTTCATGTTTTGCATCCTCCACTTAGCCAGTCTGTGGTAACTAATACCTAGGAATGAAATATTCTTAGTTTTATAACAAGTAATTAAAATTGTAAATTGTCACTGACAGCTTAGTTAATCCACGAAAGCGGCATTAGCTTTCAAAAAAAAAAAAAAAATCGTTCCAATCTGTCAGCAATAAGGCAGCTTCTTGTCTCACTGAAGGTATTTCCAGCTGTAAAAAAGAGATGTTCACTTAGTACGCTCGTAGGTGGTGCACAAAGATAACGCTTGACAGTGTGAACTAAGGTGGGAAATCTTAATATGTTTATTTTCCACCAGTCCAGAAACGGGTGAAAGGTAACCACTATTCGTATTCGGCCCGACCGCAACTATTCGGCCGAATACCGAATAGTTATTGGGTCAACAATTCGGCCCCGAAGAGAATAAAAAGCAAATATTCGGTACAGCCCTAGTTTCTACAATACCTCCCAGGTATTATCCCATGGAGAGGATTGACTTCCGTGTTCCGGGGCACATCAGGAAGGGAATGAGAAAGAATGAAGAAATTATTGCAGAAAGGGTGAGAACTGGACATCTTAGAGAAACGGATAAAACACAAACGTTGGGGAAAACGGTCCCGGAATCTCATGCAATAATTATGGAAGACTTTTTCTAACGCGGGAGTGTGGGGGCGTGTCTAGCTAGTCACGTTTGTCATCCATCGCCATGGGTTGTGAGTCCCATGCCTCGTCAAACCGCAGAATAGCATTATCCTCTAGAAAAACGGAAAGGTGCCAATCATCAGTTATCCTAACCAAATTCCAAACCATTTCATCTGCTTCTCAGTAAATGTGTTGCAAACTGGCGTTCACAGATGTCTTCTTCTTCATTTAGTTCTCCCTGCCAGTGGGTTTCAAATGAGAAGGCCTCTATCAAGTCTGCTGACGCATGTCAATCACTGTTCCATACAGTGTGGTTGAGTTGAGTTGAGTCAAGAATTGACATCACAGCACTCGGGGCATTCCCATGCATATCCGTCTTCAGTTCCAATACTGATGGTACCGGCCGCATACAGTGTGGAATGCCAATCGGCTAAATCAGGGATCTGCCTAGTGCCGGTAAAGAGTATGTTTGTTGCATGTTTAGTGTTATGTTGTTCATGTCCCTGCAGGTTACGTTTGGAATCCTCACTTTGTCAGATAGTATCATTTCTCACTCGCCCACGGACAGTTACGCTGACAGCTGTCAACTGGCATCTTATCTTACAGATATTAATTCTATGCAGTATAAAAACGTACTTTTACTTTATACCAAAACACAAAGAATGCAAACTGATCACTGCATCTGTCTGTCTTGGAGGGAGTTGGGGGCGGGGTGTGACCGTAGTATACCAGTAACTTTAAAAATGAGTTAACTAAACAGAAGCTATGATTACATTTCAGCGAGGAAGGGGTGGGGGAGGGTGGGGGGGAACATAGATGCAATTAAATGATTCGATTGAAATGTTTTTCAACGACTAAAACAACACCCAAAAAAACCTTATTCTTCCTCTTCTCTTCTTTTTCTTCTTCTTCTTCTTCTTCTTCTTCTTCTTCTTCTTCTTCTTCTTCTTCTTCTTCTTCTTCTTCTTCTTCTTCTTCTTCTTCTTCTTCTTCTTCTTCTTCTTCTTCTTCTTCTTCTTCTTCTTCTTCTTTTTCTCTTAAAGGTGTGGTTGGCACGCTGTATTGTGGTTTACAGCTAAATCACGGTAACTGTGGTTTTTGACTCGACACGTCCGATTTCAGCAAATCTTTTTGTTTTTTTTTTTTTTTTTTTCCGTGGCTGGCACATCCTTGTTGCGATAGTGGGTGAAAACAGCCTTCACTACCACACACCCCCCCCCCTCCCTCCCCACCTTCTCTTCCGCATCCAGAATCTGCAGCTATAGTTCATTTTAAGAAGGCATATTTCTAAACAAAGATTTTAATGTCATAATTTTTCATTTTAGGGTTTAGTAACCAAAACGATTTTTAGAACCTCTGCTCAAAAGGAGACGAAACAAACATTTTGTAATGTAAGCTATAAATTCTTGCTAGCTGTTTCTTTGGTCAGCTCCTACAGGAGGAGAAATACAGCACTTGCGATTGTTTAGCTGTGAGTTTCTGACGTCGGGATATATTTTATAGGGTACATGTTTACTCAGAGCTAGGCTGATTTACTTCTTTGGCTGTTGAAGGATATATTTTGTTTTGTGTAAGTTACTTTTGTGAAAATTCCTTTTTGTTCGATACACTTTTTTTTAGGGGGGGGGGGTGGTGGTATAGCATTAGGCCTCAGGAGAAATCGGTTGGGTAATTGATTGGTTAGGTAAATGGAGTGGTTGATGTTTGGATGAATGGATGGGTGGATGCCTAAACGTGTAACTGTTTGACTGACTGGTTGGTTAATGTTTGAATCGTTGGTTGGAGGGATGGTTGGTTTGTCGGTTCTCACTTATGGTCACATCCGATGTGCGATGAAGATTATCATTAAATGAACAATGAACAATTGCTTGTATACTGCACACACACACATACACACACACACACACACACACACACACACACACACACACACACACACACACATAAATATATATATACTACATCTGAAACGAGCTCAGAAACTCAACGTAGAATCAAATCAATCTTCATAAATTATGCCAGGGTTTGAAATTTGTGCCTGACGAGAACAAGGACATGGTTACGTTTTCAGGGCAAGTTCGATTTATGCTGTAGTCACCATCATGTTGTGCCATTGTAAGTAACATAGAGCTGGTAGTCGATCCTTCCACTTCGCTGTAACGGGTGCAGCCCACGCGGTGTGAATAGAATCCAGTCTGGCAACTCTGGCATCTCTCACCAAAGTTCTTCGTGAAGTTTCTATTGGGCGTCCTCGCCTCCTCAATCCCTTTGTTTCCTATTTCATTACCTGCTTGGTGTATGTCTGCCCTATTCTCCTCAGAATTATCATACTTCATTAATTCATACAATTCTGCATCAGTTAGTGAAAAGCGGTTGTATAGCCACGAATTTTGTAAGAAGTTTATGCAGCTCTCTTTAACTATGAAAAGAAGGTCTGTTTGAAAGAATTTGTTTATACATTTCATATTATTTCAGATGCAGTACTTTATTTTTTACCATTTATCACAGTATTGATATTATGTTCTTAAACAAGAACTAGACACACCCCCCCCCCCTCCCCAATTTAGCCCCCTTTTGCTAGAAAATATGTATGGTGCAGTCGGCGCTCAGATCCCCTCCCCTCTCTGTGTCGGCGCGCCTTGTGACATTGTGATTCTCGACACTTACACACCAACAACAGGCTTTCGAAAATGGCGAACCCATATGAAGCGGCTAGACGGGTGTACACCTGCAGGATTTATTTTGCGTAAATATGGTTGTATAATCAAGAACATTTTGTGCAATATATCCTTGTCATTGAGAGTTAGAAAAAGAATTCTTGCTTGCTATATACATACAGTTTTAACATTTGGCTGTGAATCCTGGACAATCGGTAGGCAGTCCAAACAATTTCTTGAGGCCTCAGAGATGTGGTTTTACAGAAGAATGCTTAGAATATTTTGGACGGCCAAAAATATCAACCAACAGGTTTTGAAAGAGGCGGGAGCCCGAAGATAACCTATCACAGACATCAGAAGGATGCCCGAAGACAACCTATCACAGATTTCAGAAGGAGACAGTCATCATTTTTCGGCCATGTAATGAGAAGAGGGAAAATTTAACACGTTGTGACCACTGGAAGGATCTGTGGAAGGAGGGATAGAGGAAAACAACGATAGAAGATTCTTGACAGTCTTGTTGCATAGCATGGAGATGTGTCGGCACGTGAACTGATACATGCTGCAAGAGATCGTGGATTATGGAGAGGCATGATCGCCCACGCCAGTCGGCAAGGCACCTGATGATGATTATGAATCACACAGGGAAATTTGTTAAGCCTTGTGCATAGCGCTCCCAAGTCTACGGGTTCTCTTTCAGCTCTTAAATGGAACAAAGGAGAAGCAACACGCACATTCTTATCTTAACCAGAAATCAAAACATTTATCAAAGGAAAATACAAAGAATTGTGAAGAGAACAAACATCCACAAGACCCCATCAGCAGACTGAACAGAAAGCAACCAAAGGAAAATACAAAGAATTGTGAAGAGAACAAACATCCACAAGACCCCATCAGCAGACTGAACAGAAAGCAACATGGAACAATTTTCCATCTCAGGACAGTTTAGTTTAGTCGATGGATCAACATCATCGCACACGGATGTCAACCAATAAGTGCTCCCTTCTACTTCTAACTCAAGCCTGAGTCTGAAAAATCTCAGCGCAGTGCACAAACTCCATTGCACCGGCGAGGCTCCTGAAATACGTTTTAAGTAGATTTTAAACTCCAAATGTTTGCTCGGACAGCTCCGTTAGGCTACTCGTTTCTATTTCCAACTGCCAAGGAATTTCAACGTCCGCAACATTACACACGGGCATTGGATCTTACTACTCAGAAGTCCAGGTGAAAAAATTCAAGCCTCCACTGGGGTTTTAACCCGGGACCTTCAGCACTCGAGGTGGATGCCATACCTCGAGACCACGCAGCCCCCCCCCCCCCTCTTCCTTTCTAAGAACAGAACACTGCTAGTTCGACTACCACAAGCATAAAATAGAGAATGTACAGTCTTAACGCTGTGCACGTCAGACAGGACCACAAAGGGAAATGAACGAGCGGACCAACTGGCAAGCACTGCAATATGGCATGTTGGAAGAAGTATGGACAGAGCAGACATAGTCAACGCTGTACGGACTATGCTAGTGGATAATGAGGAATCCCTGATACTAACACGATTGCGTGACATAGGAGTAAAGCATAATGAGGAACGTCTATGCCGTCTTCGAGGCCGCGATAGGAGACAATATAATCAGCTTCTCATGGGAAAAAGTAGTCGAAGTACTTTGGAGTGGCTGCTTCATCAGAGGACTGAGCACGCATGGGAATGCCCAAGGTGCAGTGAGATCGATGGTGATAATATAAGATAACCACAAACACCTGAGCACATTCTGCAGACCTGCCTACTCTACCTATAACTTAAAAAAGAAACTTGGCCTCAAGAACAAAGTGTACAGAGCAAGCAACGGGGAACCATGAAGGACTTGCAGCTGACATGTGAGTTCATAGAGGTAACACACCTGACGGAAGTTGTAGTAATAGTAGTAGTAGTAGTAGTAGTAGTAGTAGTAGTAGTAGTAGTAGTAGTAGTAGTAGTAGCAGCAGCAGCAGCAGCAGCAGCAGCAGCTGTAGTAGTAGTAGTAGTAGTAGTAGTAGTAGTAGTAGTAGTAGTAGTAGTAGTAGTAGTAGTAGTAGTAGTAGTAGTAGTAGTAGTAGTAGTAGTAGTAGTAGTAGTAGTAGTAGTAGTAGTAGTAGTAGTAGTAGTAGTGGTAGTAGTATTAGTAGGTTTCAGCTCATTCGCTACGGGCGTCGTATAATGCACTTATTTTCGTAATTCTAGCGACAGCTTCTAGGAATATATGCAACCCGGGAAAAGAACGACGGAGTAAGTGACCGAACATATGACATTTACAACGTGAGGAAAACGGTCTCACCCTTTCCCCACATAGACCTCACCCAACCTCTTCCCTACATGTTACGTATGAGGTACATATTTTAACGTTAGGTACATGGAACCTGCGAAGGTAAAAGAAGCAAGTCTCAGGTATTGTATAGTGGCTGGCTTTTGGTTATTTTCGTTCCTGTCACTCTAGGTCAGTGGGAAGCTGAGTTACAAACATTGATGAATACTTCTACAAGTGAATAGCTGGCTAGCTGTCACCTCAGTCGTGACATCTTATTGTGTATTCTAGACAAAGCATTATAGTCTACCGTGTTCGTATATTGCTGTGTTTATTATTCGACATATGCTTCGTTAATATAAATTTATGTAACTTATGGTGCCATTTCAATGGTTTGAAATGAATTCTGCCAGTATTCCATAGTTGTGGATTTCAAGCTGTAGGATAGACATGGCCAATAAGACACCTTTTTTTTTGGGTGGGGGGGGGGGGGGGGGGGGGGAGGTGCCTAGCTGACCATGTTCTTACTGCACATAGCGAGGCGCACACACAGTCTGGAGGTGACAGGTTTAATTCCCGGAACGGTAACTAGAGCTTTCGAATTTTATGTTGTCTAGTGTGTTCTTCTAACTTTCTACTTCTTTCTATGAGTGCCGATCGATATATTTTCTGTTACTTTATTATTTATTATTATATGACATCTTATTGGACGTGTTGATAACTACATGAGTTCGTATCCTGTGACATTCATAATAAATTGTCTTTTTTAGTCTATATGAGAGAAATAGAATATTAATGCCATTGTATTCACGGAATGGGTAAGTATCATGATGATAATGATGGTTGATGATGATGGCGAAGAAGAAGAAGAAATTGGTTGCGGTCGTGGTGATGATGATAGTATTACCAAGGATAATGAGAAGAAGAAGAAGAAGAAGAAGGAAAAATGAATGAACTTACATAATAATGAACTTCCACAACTTTGACCAATCACATTCCTTCATTAGCAGCTCCCAACCAATCACCTCGCGTCTCCTAGCAGACGTGACCAATCACTGAATCCTCTGTGAAAAAAACTTCGCAGACAACTCCAGCAAGTTATGGCGAGTAGCAGCTTTGGCTACGAGCAAACTTTGGTGAGAACATTATTTGGCTTATTCCAACTCTTATTTTATTTTATTTAGTCAGTAAACCCACAGTTTATTTCTTTGTTTATCTATGAATGAGATAAAAAAGTGTTTAGATCGGTTTTTATGACATAGATACAAGTTTCGGCATATTTAAGAAGATCTAGTCTTAGATGTGTTGTTGCTGACTTGATGAAAATGGGATTGGTCTAATATCTGTAAGTTAATTTGTCTTATCTATCAACATCCTCTTTTGTTAAAGTAGCCCATTCTAATCATTTCTCTCATTAAAGGACATCATTAGATTAAAAAGAGCGTGCTTATATTTTGTTGTTGTGGTTATTTGTGCAGCATGTGGGCGTACCCATTTGAAAAAAAAATTAACCTCGTATTGATTTTTTGGAGTCTGCTGTGAAATCTGCTACTGAATCAAGTTATTTCACTATTTGATTTTTTTTTTTAAAGTTACGGTGACCGTCTGTTAACTTTAAATGTCAGTGTTAAGTGTATTTATTATTGCATAAGGCATAGTCATTTATAGTATAGTGCAGTTGTTATTTATCAGGGTGTTTTATATTTTATATATTTTTGTAGTCAGCAACCCCCCCCCCCCCCCCCCCTCATTTTTCTTCCCTTTTTTATTTTAAATTTGTTAGCAGCCCTGATATCCCCTGACAATTTTAACAGAAGCTCTCTTTTTTTACATATTTGTTTGTACATACTGGAATACAAATATGTTACATTTATTAGTCATTCATAACATTATTATTATTACACTTTCCAAGTAGTCTTAAGCCTTCAAGATCAATCCCCTGGAAAATTTGTAAATTGCCCCTATACCTCTTGACCATGTAACAGCAATTATCTTTTAAAGTATTTGCCTATAATTTCATATTATTTCAAATATGTGACATTTATGTTTAATTCAGAACAGTATTATTATTATTATTATTATTATTATTTTTTCATTATTATTATTATACTTTAAAAGTAGGATTAGGTACTTTGATCCCCCTCCCTATAAGTTATATAAAAGCAATATCCTCTAGATATTGGTGCAGCTTATTAATAGGGAATGCAAATACTATGGCTACAATCAGTATAATAATTGAACCGCATCCCAATATCAGACACAGTTTTGTTGTTGTTTTAAAGCTTCACCCTGGCTATTGCCAGGGGCCCTAATATAACTCAACTTATAGGGTTGAATGGGGTTTCTAGGACCTGTCCCCGGGTGATCCTCACCTAAATGGCGGCCCTTTGTGTCACTGGGTGTTCATTGCCTGGTGTGATGTCCTTGAAGAGTTGAACGTCGTGGTGGTCATCATCAGCTATCGCTCCTAAAATTGTTTAGTGACCTCTGAAATGTGACCTTTACTTGGTTTACTTTTATTTTATTTATGGTTTGCCTGGCCTATATTGGCAAACACACGCACACACACACACATGCATATAATCCAGTTTCCTCCTTTTGAGGAGGAATTTTTTTGTTATTTGAAGCCCCACCCTGGCAATTGCCAGGGGCCGCAATATAGGCAGGCCTTAAATATGGCCAATTGTCTGAACGCGGTTTCTGGGACCTCTCCACGGCGATCCTCATCCACATGGTGGTACTCTGTGTCATCGGGTGTTTATCGCTTGTGTGATGTCCTGGTTGGGTAGAAAGTCAGTCAGTCACACACACATATATTTATTTATATATGCTAGCTCCTGAGTTAAATTATTATGTTTAGTTTTCACTGCATTTTTGAATGTATAGAATAGAAACTGCTTTTTCTTCTTCTTCCCTTTATCTCCCAATGAATAGTGGGGTCTCAGCTAACTTGCACCAAGTCTGTTTAGCCTTTGCTTATCACATCTCATCATATACTCTCTTTTCTTTTTTATTTATCTCTAATTCCAGAGTTTCCTAGATGAAAGGTTGATAGTCAGCAGTCCAGACTTATTTAAGCTTTTCCATACCATTTCATCTTTTCCATACCATTTCATCTTTTTTTTCTTAGAGAAGAGCCTGCTCTTGAGCTTGATTGTTTCATTTGCTTTTTTTTTTTCCTAAAGAACTATTCATAGTCATCTGATGATTTAGGCTGTAGTTTTGTTTTGTTATGGAATAAGTTAGCCAACCTCAAGTCAGACCTTACCATTAGTCACTTCTTATTACATTCCTGGTAAGTTCACTGTTACTATTCTTTGCTGTCTCTAAGTGCTGCAGTAACACACAGACGAGAGTAAAATAGATACCAGTATTATGCCCTTGCCATCAAAGAGCGCTGAAATATTTTTTAGCTATTTTCCACTATTATCCTAAAAGATCTGAACATCAAGGAGATTTGCTAGTAAACAGCAACTTGTCTCAGAAACTGAAAAGTTTTGGCCGTATCAACTGCCATGATGCATTAGGGGGAAAATAATAATAGCACAGTACAGGAAATAGGCACATTGAGGCTGACCACCATGAATATGGGCACAGGATATAAGTACACCTTGAGTAGGAAAGTGCACGACTCCGGAGAGCTGATGAGGCACAGTCATATTGTGATTCTGCAGAGCGACTTTCTGCAAAGAATCAGTTCCATGGTTATGATCTTTTTCCACTTGCAAAAGAATTTTCTCCTTACCTCTTTTAGTAAAACATTCCCACCGCGTCCCCTTTTCTTTGGTTGTTATTGCAAAACAATGGTTATATTCAATGCTAATTTGTAAGTCATACTTTATTTTAGACTTGTTAAAGAGATCTTGTTTCAGTCTGGTGAACACCTTTATTGTGTTGTTCTTGCATTGATTTACATCTTTGTTCACATTGACCATTCTTCTTAAATGTTATTTAAGCAATGTTTTTCTGTGGTAGATTAGAAGACATAAGGCACAAACAACAGTTTGCACAGTTAACTGCCTTGCATTATTTCACATCAGGATCATACTACAGAAAAATTAACAGCTAAACACATACTGTGGTGTAGATGGAAAGGACATTAAAATAAAATTAACCAAGTTCTGTGTAACTGACTTATTGAAAAGATCAGGCCTCGTCTAATTTGCATCACCATTTTAACTCTAGTCACACTGTCTTCAAAGGAATTTTTGTGTGCGTTAAATATGAAGTCATTTTATACCATGAGCATTTTCATACTTCTACTATCTTTTATTTACATTCATGCCATTAAAAAAATTTTTTTTTTAAAGACAGCTTTTGGAGCATGTGTCTTTTTAAGATGATAAGGAGCCAGCTGAGTGATTAAGTACGCTGGGATGTCATTTGGGAGACCGAGGTTCGAATCCTCAAGTGATGGATTTGTTTCTGTTGAGGGCAAAAGTACAATCCTAACCTGCATAGTGTGTTGTGACTTCACTAGCCATTTGGCCTCTTCATCATATGGCTCAAGACCTCTCTGCCTCACACTGGCCTGAAAAGTGATAAATGAGGTTTGAGGTTTTGAACAACGGATCAACATCATGGCACACGGGTAGTAACCCATAAGTGTTCCTTCTTCTTCTAACTCAGGTCTGAGTCCAAAGAAGCTCAGCACAGTGCACATGCTCTGTAGCACCGGTGAGGATCCGGAAATACTTTGGGTAGATTTATAACTCCCAATTTGGCCTGAGCAGCACTGTTAGGCTACTCTTTACGATTTCCAACTGCCAAGGGATTTTATTTTACGTGCACAACAGTACATACAGTCGTTCGATCTCATTACCCAGAGACCTAGGGGGATTACAAGAAGTCCAAGTCCACGTGACAAAATTCCAGCCCTTGCCGAGAAAATAATTCCGAAACCTCTAGCACTCGAGGCGGACACTATACCTCGAGACCACGCAGTCCCCTCAAAAGTGATAAATAGTTGTGGTAAATTTTTTTTTTTAATGGGACATCCTTTCAACCCCATCTTTTATCCTGTATGGGTTCAGGGGTCTCATTGTGGTGAAAACAAGAATAGACCAACTGCTTCCCCAACAAGTATGTTGTAGGAGTCAACTAATTAGGGGACTTTCTTCGAAGTCAGAGTGCATCTGCTCAAGCGGCAAGGAACAATCAACTGCACACAAATAACCCACTAAACTGGATGTACACACAAGAACTCCAATCGTCTCGACATTGTCCAGCCATTGGATCAAAATGGACACAGGCAAGAGAGTGAGATAGAAGAACTGTGCAACTCTTCTTCATTTAAATCCAAGTCCTTGCGCAAGTCACTTTCATCCAATTACCCACACACAAAAATTAACACGCAAAACTCAGGCCATGGCACAAAGAAACTCCAAATGGATGAACAACCAGGTTTTTCCATCAAAGCATGCAGGTAGTGAACAAAGAAGTAGAACACATTCTTAATTTTCCAAAGACCATGTATGCCATCATTGTTCTTCTTAAACTACTTCAGACTGAATGTTCTCCTTGTAAGTTCTGGGGCCCCATTATTGAGGGGGAAAGAAAAAAGAATAGATCCACCCCCCAACAACAAGCATATCGTAAAAGATGACTAATTAGGAGCATTTCCCTAAAAATCGGAGTGCATCTGTCTGAGAACAGTGCATAAAAAAGCCAGATAATGGATGTGCACGCAGGTATTCAGGAGTTTATTCAAACTACACAGTTATAAAAGGTGCTCACTTTCAGAAGTACATTCACATTATGGATACAGATTATATCAATACATGTCACAGGTTTGCCACCATTTTCAAAACCGAAGTCAAGAATTGGATTAACAACCAGAACTTTCTGCTGGAGTTTACAGGCAGTAGATATTAAGAAAAAGAATATAGAGTATGAGTTTCTGAGACATTTTTATCCAGTCATATTTAGGAATAATTTTTATTTTTAGCTAGACAGGAGTCAAACCCACCTTATGAAACCATTTAACATGTGTAATTTACCACTAGGATAATTAATATTTATTTGAACAGTCATTTTCATTCCTGACTAAATGTTCTGGGATAAGCTTGTTGTTCGGCTAAAAGCATTCATTGTCGAGGGATGTAAGTCTGTTGAATCTCTTTATAATAAATATGTAATGATAAGTAAACAGTGTTTGTCTGAGTTATTTGGGTCAGACAGTTCTCTTCCATGTGTACTGTATTTTTTTTTTCTCATAGAAGAAAGTGAAATAAAGAACACTTTAGAGGATTGGCTGGCCAGGTAGTTAGAGAACTAGACTCTCATGTGGGAGACCAGAGTTTGATCCTTGGTAAAGGATGGAGATATTTTTCTGTCAGAGAAAAAGTAGAAATCCTAACCTGCGCAATTCCTAGTGATGGATCTAGCCATGATTCCCTTATGGCAGGGCTATTCAACTGAGTTTACTAGGGGGACAAAGTGTTGAAAATGGGGATCTAGCATAGAAAGATACTGTACAGTTGGCAGTGATCCGCGGGCCACTTGCTAGACCTCCGTGGGCCAGGTTTCCCCCCATGGGCCACCAGTGAATGGGATCCGGGACTCGATTTTGACGAACAAAGAATAGACCCCTGCCCTCCAAACAAGCATGACATAGGAGGTGACCGATTAGGGACATTTCCTTCGAAGTCAGAGTACATCTGCCTGAGAGCCAAGAAACCAACAGCCTGCATGCGAATAAGGCAGATCTTTAAACACAGATATGCACGCAACTTCTGGATCAGTATCAAAGTCCAGGAGTAGGCAAACAACCAGAACCTTCCTACAAAATTTATAGCCAGTGAACACTAAGAAGAAAAACTAAGCACCAGCCATGGGGCCCTAAATCTCTGGCTTCACAAATCCCTTGTCCTAAATCACTCTACAAAGTTGTAAATGCAGGCAGTTAAAAAAACAGTTTTTCCCTTGGTGCTCCAAGCAGTGACAGAGGAAGTGAAGAAGTACCTGTTTTATGCTTTTGGAACATCAAGCATATAAAGTAAAGGTAAAGTAAAAGACCCTTTTCAATGCCTTTAGGTGTATAGGGCTAGATCTATAGTTTATAGACCAATCGGCACCAGATGGGTGATGTGCTGAGCATCACGCTGGCCGTCTTTACTTCCCGAGACTGTACACCGTACCCACTCAAGGCTGGGTCGACCTGGGAGCCAAGGTCATTTTTGAAATAAGTCCGGCTCCACCAGGTAGCAAACCCACGACCTTTCTATCTGCGGCGAGTGTCTAGTCGCTCCGCCACGGCGACTCCCACATCAAGCATGTAGTGAAAGTAAAGTAAATGACCATTGTTACACCAGTGGGGCATTGGGTATATGGTGCTAGAGCTGTGTTTGGGTAGACCAGGAGAAATTCAAAGGGTATTGTGGTCAACATTATGTCAGCCACTGATATTTCCATTTTAGGTATTGTCAGCCTTCTTCTACTTTGCATTCAGTGACTGTAAACTCTGGCAGAAATTTGTTGTTGTTCGTCCACTTCTGGTGGACCAAGTTCTAAACTTTAGTTTTGTTCCAGAACTTGAGTTTTGCCTGCATATTGATTTTACAGATCTGGCTTATTTGTATAGAGACTTTTGGTTTCTTGCCTTTCAAGCAGATGCCCTCCAGTTTTGAAAAATAAGTGTCTAATTAGTCACCTTTTATGATTTACTTGTTAGGGAGGCAGTGGATTTATTCTTTTTTCACCCAAAATAGAGCCCTGGAACCCACAGCAGGAGGAAGAGGAAACAGCCTGAAATCCAAAATCATTTGTCAAAATCTCACCATAATGTGGATGCAAAGGCTTTGGGCTGGCAGAATGTGCCCGCTATCTTCTATTCTGTATCTTATAAAGGTTGAAAGCAGTAGCATCTAAAAATGTCTCTTAAATTTGTGCCTTTCTTTAATTTATCCTTTTTTTAAAGTTAGTTGCATATCTTTTCGGGACGTAGCAAAACTAACCCGAGCATTTGTTTGCTGTTTTATTTTACTAGTCAAATTTACGTTTATTAGTTTGCCCTTGATTTCTTACCGGTAAGGTGTCCATATCCCTTTTGAAATCAGTGCAAGGCAGTTTGCTGCCAGATCACCTGCAGCTAAGTACCTCGGAATTACAAAGCACATTCGCAACATTTAAGCCATAGACACTGATGGTCCGTTTTAATATTCATTAATTTCCTAAGTATTTTTTTTTTCAAATGCATTTCGCTCCCATTGCTGTCTATAGCAATTCTCCAGGTTTCACTGGTATATGTTAAAACTGAAATAACCTTAAGGAGTAATATACAGAAGTTGATTTGAAAACCCTATAATTTAGTGTTCCATATTTTATTGAGGGTTTTAAAAGCTGCTGTTATCTTGTCTGTATGTTTCATAATTTCTTTCCGCATGTTTCCTTGGCTGCCTAAATAGGTAAACTGAACTGACAGTCTAAGTAAGTATAAGAGATAACAGCAAATTTTTCCTTTAATTTCAGCTTTATGGAAATTACACACAGGAGTTAAGCTCCTTTGCTAAGTTTCAGGCAGCACAAAATGCCGCAAGAATACAAGCTGTGGCGGAAGGAAGTGAAGAGAAAGCAAAGAAGTTACACAGATTTAATTCCATCTGGAAGTTCTTTAGTAAGTTGATTAAGTAACCTTTGGCTGTCATTATTTTTTTTTTTTTGCTTCATCACCATTGTTGGGATCTGCATTATCATAGTGACTAGATGCTCACCTTCCTGTTTCTGCAAGTTCTGATACAATTTGAAGATCAGATGAAGCGGAAAATGAAACTTTTTATGGTGTCTGTTCTAAAAGGTTTGGAGCTTTTCCTGGCCCAGTAAGCATCTAATCAGTGTCTAGGAAGCCTGTTTCTGCAAGTTCTGAAACAGGTTGAAAAGCTGATGTAGTGGAAGATGAAACTTCTTGTGGTGTCTATTCTGAAACGTTTGGAGCTTTTCCTGATACAACCAGCATGGAATCAGCTATTGAGAAGCCTGTTTCTGCAAATTCTGGAACAGTTCGAAAAGCTGATGTAGTGGAAGATGAAACTTCTTGTGGTGTCTATTCTGAAAAGTTAGGAGCATTTCCTTGTACAGGAAGCATCTGATCTGTGTCTGAAGGTCTTGGGTACAAATCTGCATTGAGTTGGATTTCATAACCCCCAAAATTAATCTTGTCACCCAGCCTAAAATTGGTTATTAGGAAAGTCCTGAATAGTAAAAGTGGCCAGTGTGATGTATTCCATGTGAACCACAATCAATATCTAAAAATATGAGTCTTGTATTAAATACCTCCTGCACCAGTGGCGTTTAAAAAGAATGTCTTTTGCTTTACTTTGTCATCACATTATTACCATAGAAATGTGGATGTAGAGAAAAACAGATCATACTTCATGGAAACTAACAGAGGTGCAGTAAAGACAACAGATGAAAAGAGAATTGCTAAAATAAATTTAAAAAAAAAGAGACAATTGAAATACTTTGGACACATTAAAAGACATAAGACTCTATTAAAAACCATACTGGAGGAAAAGTCGAAGGCAAGAGAGCAATAGGTAGGCACCACTACAATTAGGAGGACAACATCAAGAGATAGATGAACATCAGTCTGAGAGAGTGTACAACCAGGACAAGAGATAGAGCGTGTTGGAGATTCATTGCAGCCAACCTTGACTGTGAAGACAGCACTTGAATGATGATTATTACTATCACTTCTAACATTATGCCCTTTAAATCACACACAAACCAATGCACACATGCGAGTAAGCACATTCACGAAACACACACACAACCATCATTATCAGATAAAATTACACAGCATTCGCACATTGGACATGGTGCTAGAACTATTTTTTAAACACAAATCGGCACTCGCTAGGTGATGTCGAAATCATGTCTGCCACCTTTCCTTCCCAGGAGAATTTATTGTCTCCATTTTAGGACTGTTTGATCTGGAAGTCTATGGCAGTTATAAAAATGTACATCAATTCAAATTCAGACCCAAGACCTCCATGCCAGTAGCCCAGCATCAGACTACTGCACCACCTCAAATGCTCTTATGTTATCACTACCAGACCATTAACCATCATACCGTGTTGCATTGTCACATCTGTCCATAATATTTACTTTCATGTACTTTCAATCAGTTCTGTTGTCTCTTTTACTCCTTCAACCTATCTCTTTTTTTGGTAGGCCTCTTATCTTGTAACCTGCTGATCTCAGTTAATACACTGTAGCTGCTGGCTGATTTTGATCCATTCTGACCAAACCATTTGATTCTTGGATGTTCTGTGAAATCATTTAGCGGTTATTTACATACCGTTGTTCTTCTTTATCTTCTTCTTCCTAAGCATTCCGAGCCCTTGAGGTTAATTGCTGCAGATATCACCCTCCTCCATTCATTTTGGTCTGCCTTGTAGTCTACCACCATTAATCTCCTGTGTGTATACAATGTTTACCTCTCTGTCATCTGACATTCTCTTAAAATGCCCCAGCCATGTCAACCTATTAGCTCTCAAGATGCTAATGATTGATGGTGATTTAAACAGATTATGCATTTCGTTGTTGCTTTTCACTCTCCATTCCTTGCTGTTTAGATCTTTGATAGGTCTAAAGATTCATCATAATACTGTTTTTGAAAACCTGTAATATGCCTTCATCTCTTTTAGTTGTGCTTCAGGTTTCAGAGCATTGTTCTTTTTCTTCTAATTAGTTAACTAGCCAAAAATACCCTGAGACTTCCTCTAGCAAAATATTTTATCTCAATTTAATTATTTGATTTTTTTTCCAAAGACTTATGCGTATTTAGTTGGTTTTGGCAGCGAACATTAACGCAATGTTGTAAATGCCTTTGTGACATGCAGGGTAGGATGTAGTCTGCCTGCCTGTTCGGTGCTGTCCCTAAATGCCTCGGTAACACATGGCTGGGTAACATCTGAGAAAAGCAACAAAGAGGCTGACAAAGGAACATACTCAAGCATGCAGAGAGTGATCATTAAAAATATAAGATCGCTGAAGCAGGAAACAAGATTAAACACATAAAAAAAACCAAAACACATAGTGAAGGGAGCTAAAGAGTAAAGTTGAGAAGATAAAGAATACATGGGGCGAGCTGCTTGCAAAGAATTGCAATAGCAAAGAATAGGCTACTTGGCATGAGTTAGTTGAGGGCTTATGCTGCACTGGGGGGGGGGGGGGGGAGAGGGGGCAGAATGAGAAGGATATAACTGTATAATAAGTATTTAAAAGTATGTTAGATAGTAAACCCTTTCGGCCACAGAAGGAAAAAAAAGGTCATGACCCTGTTAGGATTCCACCAAAACTGTAAAACATATTTTTTTTTACGCATGTCACTAATACATTCATTTAGAATTTTTGTTTCGACATTTTAAAATAATTTTTTTTTTTTGGGGGGGGGGGGGGGGGGGGGGGGGGGGGGGGGGGGGGGGGGGAAATATGTAAAGATATGTGAAAGAAGTCAGGAATAAACATGCATGTTGGTGAAGTATTAAATTGAAAACATCCCCTGGGGCCTAAAAACACCACGCACACTTATCAGGTGACTCATGCCATGACTCCATGACCTTTACCATTGAGGTTTATGAGAAAATCTCAGGTCATCCTGGCTGTAAAAAAAGCTCTGTAGCACCGAGGAAAACCCCTCTGAATAATATTGTTAGTTAATTTACGTATATTCTGACCTCCTAAACGTTTGTGGAGGTGGGAACTCAGCCTGTTGTATTAACTATACATCTCGTAAACAGGTCACAGGTCATGATAGGCAAGTCAGAAAAGTGACATTTATGGGGAACTGGACCCAGTGGGATGTGTCAGCTTTTCAGCTTCTCGTGGCAAAACGGTTAAGAGCTTTGGTCCAAATATAACCTATTACTTTAACATTTATTCAAAAGTGATGTTGAAAATAGGGGTAACCACATTTTCCCCCCTCTCATTTAGCATATGTAATCTGTTATCAACATTGTTAACTACTTTACTTCTCTTTAACATGCTTGGTCTGTTTCTGTCATTGTGTCACTACTTTGTTTCACTTTGAAAAGTGTTGTCTGTTTCTATAATTAACTATTTTACTTTACTTTGACATGTATGGTCTGTTTCCTTCATTGTTTAGTTGCTTTACTTCACTTTGATCATAACTGTTTCAAATTTTATAACGTGCTTAATTTGGTTACAGGAAGATGTGCTGAAGTAAGAGATGCTGTCTTCCTCAAAGTCGGAGAAGACTGGATATTTTTAGCTATACTTGGCATTTTAATGGCTATTTTAAGCTTCATCATGGATTTTGTCATTGAAAAATGTCAGGAAGGTAATGTTGCTTCTCATGTTTGTGAATATACGTCTGAATCGTTGTTTATGTTCTTCTGGATCTAGACCCAGAGGGGAGATGGATCGGGGCAATTATTGTTTTTCAAAAACTAAAACACTCTGGTCGTATTAAATACCATAATGATTCCAATAATTAGTGTCCTATGGATATTTTCTCCATATCATGTTTTGGGAAATAAGCAGGCAGACAGAATGGCTGGTTTTGCACATTTTGTGGTAAACTGTTGCATAACAAGCTACATGTTGTAAGGGCCCTTTGGGAGAGAGTAGACAGTGCAGAGGCACAAATACCAGCAGATCTGGCCGAAGCTCAACAATTAAGGGAATGATAAGACGCACATGCAGTAAGACTGTTACTGGGACCATCAGAATTTAAGCTAAAACTGTTGGCCAAGAGAAACACCGGTGCAAGCCAAACCTTACGGGTCGCTGAGTGAATTACAAAAGACAGTGAAATTCATACTAGAGACAACATTGTAGATAGAGATAATCTGTTTCAAGCGAAGAGAAGAAGAAGAAAAACTGAAACTTTTCTGTTGGAGATGCAGTTGGGCAGCTTATGGAAGTGTCGCGAGTGCTGTGATATCAGTTCTTAGCTCATAAGAGTTTGGAGATAATAGTGAATAGGAAGAAGAGGCTTGATCTGACCAGTACAGTGGTGGGTGAAGATATCAAGGAGAGCTTGGGCTAAGAACAAGGGGCTTTCTCCCATAGGGTTTGCAGAGGATGATGATCATTATCAATAAACACCCCAGTGTGGATTTTTGGGGTCCTGTTATATAGGGGGAAAAAGTAGAGACCTGCTACCCTCCTAACAAGCATATTAATGGTTTCTGATTAGGGGTTTGCTGAAATCTATATACACAAATATTACAGCCTAGCTCTTAGCCAGATACAGTGTTAGCTGTCTTTTAAAGGGTGGACTCAGAAGAAGGAGAAACAGATTGTAAAATATTTTAGTGTAAAGATAAGGTGCCTTCAGCAGAAGAACGATATCAGAAGCCATGACCTAGGTGGGTCCACTCCCTTGGAGTTTCAGAATAGTAGAGGGACTGAGTCGGCGTCTGTGGCTTAGGTATTGTGATCATGCTTCATAGTGCCAAATTAGATCCAGCCGCGAAAGATTTGTCTTGCGTTAGTTTCTACAGTGGTACCTAGAGCTAACTGTTCAGAAAGCAGTGGCAAACTACTGAACATACAAATTGCCTAGAAAAACCACAACACTTAAAAAATGCTGGGGTTGGTTCTGCAATGTCCTGTAAAGGAAAAGTGACTAACTAAAGGGGCTGAAACACTTAACAGAAGGGTCCACATTAGTGCAAGTGAAACTTAACGGGTCATTGAGTGAATTACAAAAGACCGTAAAGTTCATACTAGAGACATCATTACAGATATAGACAATCTATTTCAAGCGAATGAGTAAAAAAAGAAAAAGAAGAACTTATAGAAGGGTGACCTCTTCAGAGGATCAGAAGTCCCTTGCTGCATTCACTACATGCTGGGGTTTTTACGTATTAAGAGTTTGGATACAGTTACAGATACAGTTTGGGAATATTACATGGTGAGGTCCCATTATCTTCCACAGCTAGACTTTCATACCATTGTTCGAAAGCCTTGAGAATGTTTATTTTTAAAGCATGGTAATTTTTAAAGCATCCAGCAGCAGCAAGCAAACCCTAGTACTTGAGCATTTGCCACCCTGTGAGCCACATATGATGCTAGATGTATAGTTTTATAGAACATTTTGACTGGATGGGTGTTGTGGTTAGCATCACCCCGGCCACCTTTACTTCAAGGAACTTTAGACAGGGTCTGCCTAAAAGCCAAATTTTTTTTTTTTTTAAATTTGACTTGATTTGGATTCGAACCCAAGACCTGTAGGCCAATAGAAACTGCCAGCCGCTATGCTACCTTAGCTCCCTTCATATGGTATAAACTGTTAAAAATACAGAGAGGTAGCTAGTTTCTTTCATCATTGCTTGTTCTTTTTAGCAGTTCTGTAAAATGCCTCTACCACCTAGTTCTATGAATCTTGGTCAGCCTGACATTTTGTGATCAACCTATGGTGCATAATTTATTCAGAATGAATGCTTTGTTTAACTCATTCTGTACCAGAAGGTTTCGCTGGAGTCGCCAATGAAAAAATACTGATGATGTCACATACATCATTAAATCACTTTCAAAGTGTAATGAAATAGTAGATGTGACCATTGGATAAGCCAGATTTCTTGAGTATGTTCTGACCAAATACAAACATAAGAGAATGTATAAAGATAAGGAGGGGATTCAGCGGACGGGGCGATCCACACATAATGCATTGTTTGAGACTCAAAGAGTTAATTCTTTAACACTGCTTGATGTCACTTTCATGCCTTTGTAATAAAGCTATTGGAATGGGTTTGAAATTAATGCTTCTTAGAATCACCACCTGGCAGCTTTTGTAGAGAACTAAACAAACTACAGTAAATTAAAATGAAGAAACAACACTTGTGTTACACACATTGAGGAAACCTAAACCTTGATATTTTGGAATTGTTGAGCAGCACTCACAACCCCTAAGTCTCATCCACTGATTCCCTGCCCCACAGCCCCAAAAAGTGTTATAATAAGAGCAGTAAAAAAGTTAACGACACAGTCAATTTTGGAAGCATAATAACATTCCATAATGCCTACTAAAGTGCACTGAATATGAACAGCAAGGGAAGATGTCACCAGTGCAACAAAGAGAATACAAAATAAAACATGTTTATAGACAAACTGATGCAGAGAACTACAAAGTGGGATTATACAACAAGAACATGATTCTCTTATAAGAGATATTGTGTACTGGATATACTTTAAAGGATATAGTTTACTTTTGAAAACTAAAATATAAATAATTATGTGTCACATTGTGAAAAGCTGCTAGTATTAATGCAGAAATTGCAGGATTATATTACCTCAGTCATAACATAGTAAAAGTATAGCAGTATATCTTCATAAAGATCGAGGTGGATAGTGGATTCTGAATAATAGCTGGAAAATGTATTAATAAATCTATTATTTAAAATAACATTGGTTGGTATGTCATACTTACAGCCCAAAAAAGTAAAACATGCTAATAATTATCTTACATGTTCCTGTATATAACTGGGGGCAAGGGGGAGGAATAGGACCCCCACCACCACCACCACCACCACCTAACAAGCGGGTCAGATAACACAACTAATTGGTCTTGTTTCCTTTTGAGTTGGGACGTATCTGCCTGAGAGGCGAGGAACTGAAAGTCTACATATAAGTGAGCCAGATCAGTAAAATGGATGTGCATGCAAAAATCAAGTTCTGGAACAAGACAAAAGTCCACAAGTGGATGAACAACCATAATTTTTCAACTAGAGTTTACAGCCTGTGAGCACAAAGAAGAAAAAGATTGATTGATCTGAGGTGAACAAGATAATCACAACTGCAAGCCATGTAGTCTTTAAAGCAGTGGTTCTCAACCTCCTAATGCCGCAACCCTTTAAAACAGTTCCTCATGATGTGGTGACCCATCAGCCATACAATTATTTTTGTTGCTACATCATAACCAGTGAAAAATGTTTTCCGGTGGTCTTCGGCGACCCTTATGAAAGGGCTGTTCGACTCACTAAGGGGTCACAACGCACGGGTTGAGAACCACTGCTTTAAAGAATGCTTGTTCACTTGTTTGAACACAGTATTTTATGTAGGTTTCTTTATACAGAAGGAATAATGTATGAATATTTATATAGAAGGAAAGTAATTTATTGTATTTGTTTGTGTCATAGTTACTACCAGCTTTCCATTGTCAAGTGCTTTATAGCAATAATGGGCCATAGTTATGGTATTATTATGCCAAGTCAAAAGAGATAAAAACTATTAAAGGACTTTTCTTTTGATATAACATTTATAATTAGTTGTCCAATGTGGGATGCAATTTTTTTTTTAATTGAAGCCCCACTCTGGCTTTTGCAGGGGGCCTTGAATATAGCCCAGCCATAAATATGTCCTAACGGCTGAAAGGGGTTTCTGCCACCTCTCCATGGGTGATCCTCATTCGCATGGTGGCACTTTGTTTTGCCGGGTGTTTATCGCTTGTGTGATGTCCTGGTGATGTACAACAAAAGAAATAGAGATATAACATAAAAATAGTGCTGGCTGTTGTGACAGATGCCTTATGCATCTACTATTTTGGGTATGCTTTTGGCTTTGTTGTGGCTGCAGTCTGAATCAGTTTTTTAAAGAGGCATTGATGGACAATGTGTGGTTTTTGTTGGTTCATGACTGGATTGGCTATGGGGGGTGACCCATTTGCTGTTAATTTGGAACTGCAGTTATCTGATTGTCATGACAAAAGGAAGAAGGGCTACCAAAAGTAGAGTAAGAGAAGACAATGATAAACATTGCTAAAATCATAATATCCACAAAAGTATTGATTTCTGCCTGATGAATACATTCTACAGTGGTAATTAAGAGGTTCTAAAGATCAGCACAAAACAAACACACAGGGAATAAAATAATCAGGAAGCTCTGTTAACCATTTGCTAAAATATTTGTGGGATGATGGTGTTTCATTTACCTGTTTCTGTCACCCTGGCTTGATCCCCAGCCACCTTCATCATCATCCACCATGCTAATTAGTATAGACAGTCATGGTATGTTGCAGGGCCATATTTTTGTTAAACAATGAATAGACCCACTGCAGTCTAACAAGTGTATCATAATTAGACTTTTTGCTGAAGTTGCATGTATTGGCCCAAAAGGCCTAACATAAATCACAACAAAATGCACTTTTACCTCTTTCAGTCCTAGGCAATGTGTGATACCTAATAGACTTTTCCACATAAATCTCAGCCATCATGTAGTGTGTTCACCCCCATCTTTCATCTTAGCACACTAAAGAAATCTGGCTTCCCTATTGGCTACTTCCGCTGCCTAATTTACTATTTGAAAGTTATGCATTAGTGACTTTTTATAATGGTAATTTATTTCTGAGCATTTGCTGCGATCATCCCCTAGGATTAACTCTTTGAGTCCCAGTAGGTTTAGCATCACAGGCCTAGAGGGTAGTAAAGAAAGTAATAAAATCGGCGCATCATGCTTTCATTGGGCTTCTTGGTAGGAACCTATGAACTTATGATGCATTCGTTGGGACTCAAAGAGTTAAAAGAGGTAAGGGTGAACGCAGACCTTACACCAGGGCTCTTCAACTGGCACTGTCGGGCCAAATCTGGCCCTCTGGGGCATAGCAAGTGGCCGTAGGATTATTGCCATTTGTATTGTATTAATGACATTTCTGTGCTGGGGCTCTAGCCTCTGGTCTGTATCGATCCCCGTTTTCAAAATGTTGGCCCCTGGATAAATTTAGTTTAATAGCTATCCCTTACACAATAGCTAGAAACTGGATTTGGTCTGGGTTTTTGTCCCTCCCGTGCCATAAGATCGTTCCGTCAAGGGATTTATTCTTCTGTCTTCCCTTTCCTCTTTTCCAATCAAGTTTACACTTACCCAACAAGCATGAGTACCAGATTGTTGTATTCCTTGATCATAGCTAAATTCTGGCTGTATGAGGAGCTTCAGTTCTCTGTGGGTCTCCAGTACTTGGCTTGGGTCAGCTACTCCATGCTGCTGATCCTGTTTGCAGTAGGCTTCACACACCTGGTGTCCCCACAAGCTATTGGTAAGTTCACACTGTTTGTTATCATTTTCATCATCACTGCTGCAATTATTTGTGTTCAGTGGAACTATGGCCAAACTAACAAAAGATCCAGTTTATATACCTGACAGTATATTCAGCATGCTGGTGAAATACCCCTTCCATTGTAGAGAGAACATGTCAGGAGACTTTAGGGGCTTAAATTCTTGTCAAATACCCTTGTCTAGAAGAAAATGTATCAAGAAATTTCAAGGACCTAAAGTCCGATAAAATACCCTTTCCTAGAAAAAATAACTTAGGAGACTTTATGAGCTTAATATAAATACCCTTGTATAAAAGGGAGCACATATTGAGAACTTTGGGGTCCTAAAGTCTATGAAATACCTTTGTCTAAAAGGAAGAAGATATTGAGACACTTTGGGGCTTAAAGTCTATGAAATATCCTTGTCTAAAAAGAAGAACATATCATAACACTTTAGGAGCTGAAAGTCTGTGAAATACCCTTGTCTATAAAAGAGAACATATTAAGACACATTAGGGACTGAGAGTCTGAAATACTCTTGTTTAAAAAAGAGAACATATACCTGAAATACCTTTTCTAAAACGGAGAGCAAATCATGACACTTTAAAGGTGAAAGTGTGAAATACGCTGGTCTAAAAGAAAGATTATATCGTGACATTTCAGGGGCTGAATGAAATACCCTTGTCTGAAAGAAAGAACATATCAAGACACTTTAGGGGCTGACAGTCTGTGAAACACCCTTGTCTAAAAGGGAGAACATATCAAGACATTTCAGGGGCTGAAAGTCTATGAAATACCCTTGTCTAAAAGAGAGAACATATCATGACACTTTAGGAGCTGAAAGTTTGTGTAATAGCCTTGTCTAAAAGAGAGAACATTTTCAAGACACTTTTGGGGCTTAAAGTATGTGAAATACCCATTTCTGATAATCGTGTAGCAGGCCTTTTGCAGAATGTAGCTCTCATAACAGTCTGCCTGAAAGATACTCGGTCTCTCACCAGTTTTCCTGCCTTCTGCACTTTCATATCCAAGGAGTCTCTTATATCCTGTGTCCATCTTCATGTTGGTCAGCCTGTGCCCTTCCTTCCTGGTATGTATTATTTGTTCCATTCGGTCGTGGTGCTGGAAATGACCAAAATATTTCAGCTTCTGAGACAAGAACTGGTTTATTATCCAATCTTCCAGAATCTTCATGTCTTTTAGAATTCAGTATTTCTTTTCTTCTATTTCCATGGTATTCTGAGAATCTTTCTGTAGCATTTCAGCTCAGAACCCCATATTTTGTTCGTTAAGGACTGGGAGATGGTCTGTGTTCACATCCGTATGTTGGAAGCTGCTTGCTTTCAAAATTTAACTTTGATTTCCTTCCTGGTGCTTAACCATGAATCTTTAGTGCTGTTTAATCTTTGTATTGCTATGGCCATCCTCCTTTTCACGTCTGTCGAACAGTCTGCATTGCTGTTTATTACGGAACCTAGATATGCAAAGTGTGTGACATTTTCTTTGTTTGAAAGGAGGACTGTCATCTTCTGAGCTAAGTTCCCGATTAGGGTTGTCACCATTTATGAGCAGATTATAACTGTCACAAGTCTGGTCATTTTTTTACATTTCTCATTATGTGTTCTTCATATATATATTGACTAGGTATGATGAGAATGCACCCATGCCTCACTCCCTTTTGCACCTCGAACCATTCTAACGTCTCTCCAGCTGCTTGTTGTTCTCTAGAAGAGAGAATAAATATATCAGCACATTTTTTAGACTGACAGTCTCGTGAAATATCCTTCCCCAGAAGAAAGAACCTTTCAGGACATTTTGGGGTCTTAAAGTTTGGTGAAATACTCTTTCATAGAAGAGAGAACATATTAGGAGACTGGGGCCTTACAGTCTGGGGAAACACCCCTCCCTTTTGGGAAAGAACAAATCAGGAGACTCTGGAGGCTTAGTCAGGTGATGACGTTAGCCCCATACTTTTTATAGACAAACTCAAAGAGATGAAAACTTTTTGCAAACTTTTGAGAACAGTTTTATGATGAATTTTTGGACCAGTCAGTGGTGCACACACAGCGAAGAATGAAAAGTGAGAATCAGCAAACTATTTAAATCATCACTAATTACTCGCCTAATGAGGGCTAATAGGCTGCAATGGTTGGGGCATATAGAGAGTATGGCAGATAACAGCATACACAAAAGAGTTAAATGGGAGTAGACTGCAAGGCCAATCAAGAAAATGGTGAAGAGGTAATGTACAGGCAGACCTACAAACACTTGGAGTCACCATCTTAAAGAGGAGAACTACAGCTAGAAAGAAAAGACTGATAAAGCTTCAAGAGAATTCCAACTAGAAAGAGATAGCTAATCACAGAGGTAAAGAGATAGGTGATTGCTGCAGCAATGAACCTTAAGAGCTTGGAATGGGAAAGAAAATGGAGAGGAACAGTCAGCGCTCATATTCACATCTGAACCTCAAACACTAGAGCTGGCAGACAACTGTCTACCCACTGCTCTGCATTGTTAAAAAGAAAACTGTTCCTGAACTCTGTAAAGAAGCAGTGGATTTCAGCTGTAGGTACAGATCATTGAAAGCAGATTTACCTGTGTTTATATTAAGCGACAACATCCTCTGTTTATTTTCTCATTGTAACTATGTCACTGCTTAAAAAAAATTTGAACTGCATTGTTAATCTATTTTTAATGTAGCTGCATATTAAATTTATAACAGGAGACATAAATAACCTGACAAGAATAAACCTGCATAGTGTTCAAACTGTATGACCCACCATATTCATTTGTGTGCTTGTGGTGTATTTTGTAATAGGATAGTTCATTTTGAGAGATTACCGCATGTTTTGTGTGATAGAGGGTGTCAGAAAGAGGGGGCTAAAATGTTACATAGAACCTGTTATGCCGTATGGCAGCAAATTTTGGAATGTCACTGAACAAATTAAGAAGAATTTAGAAGCAACAGAGATGTGGTTTCTGAGACGAATGTTACAAATACCTTGGATGGCCAGAGTAACTAACAACGATTGCTTGAAAGAGGCTAATGAAAGTAGATCTCTTTATACAACAATAAGAAAGAGACACTGTTCTTTGGCCACATGATGAGAAGAGAGACATTAGAGAACATCGTGACAACTAGAAAGATCAGTGGAAAAAAGGGTGGAGGTAAACCAAGAGGTGATGCTAGATGGGCTGAAAAATGGCATGGAGGATATCATCAAGAGATGATACCTACCTACCTACCTACCTACCTTGAGGATAACATTTTTATTTTTTGGGTTCAATGTATCTGCCTGGTTAAAAATAAGAATTGAAGATTATTGGCATTAATTAGTATTCATGGTGATATGTTAGTCCATTCTAAAACATCTGTCCATATTTCTCATAACACTGTGCATTTGTATCACTGAATTACTGTTACTTGTTTGATCAGGTCTTTCCATTATCTTTATTTCTGGTGTTGGAATGTTTACGCTGGCTCTTCTAACTGTTGCCTTATGCATTGAATTCAGGTGTGTGATGTTGGATTTGCTAAAACTGCTGTCTCTGTCAGTCACAAGAGACAGGGTTGAACATTCTGTCTAGTTTTCATTGGCACAGAAACAGCAACTATGGGGTGACCTTTTAGCTATAAGAACTAAGAGTGACCTGTTTGCTTTAAAGTTGAGACTGTGAGTGACTCATTTGATATGAAGTTAGAACTGTTAGTCCTGTACAGTCTGCCAGTCCCAGTTTGACCAAGCCTACGATGGGTACCAGGAATTGTTGGTCCCACTATCGGAAGAGCTCCCCCCCCCCCCCCCCCCCCCCCCCCTCCCCCGTGAGAGATTGACTATTTGAACTGGTCTTTCCATTTCTAGTGGATTTGATATTTTCATATTTGAGGCCCACCCAGTATGCCCAATTTTGGATCCGACTCTTTAAAATAGACTTTAGTTTTTCAAAACAACACTCTTGTTTGTTACAGGTTCAGGTATCCCAGAGATGAAGACAATTTTAAGAGGAGTGGTATTGAAAGAATATTTGACATTCAGAACACTTGTCTCAAAAGTTATCGGACTTTGCTGCTCTCTTGGGAGCACACTGCCGTTTGGAAAAGAGGTATGATTCAGTCACTTTTCATAGAACACCTAAAATACCACAGCATTCCTGTCATCAAACACTCCATGAGCGAAACATTCAGCATTCTCCACTTACTCCTGAAAATATGTCAGATCAAACTAAAAGTAAAATCAGTCAGCTTCGCATTATGATTGGCTGTTGTTCAACCAACCCCCCCCCCCCCTCCCCCAGGACACCACACTGAGTGATAAACACAATGTGCCACCATCCAGATGAGGACCACCCAGGGACAGGACCAGAAACCCAATTTACTCCATAGGTTGGGTTAAATTAGGGCTCCCGGTAACAGCCAGGGTGGGGCTTTAAAATGACAAAAAATTATGTCTGATATTGGGACGCACTGTGGGATTAAGTTAGCTTCAGAATATCACAAAAAACAAGTGAATGTTGTGGCTTGAGAGCCTTCTTGAATATATTACATTATTATAGCATACCACAAATAGGGGGCTAGATGTTCTGGATTCAATTCCCAGTAAGGGCTGGAATTTTTTCATGTGGACTTAGACATTTAGTAACTCACGGTAATGAGATTGGACGCCCGTTTGCATTTTTGTGCACCTAAAAAATCCCTTGGCAGTTTGAAATCAAAAAGAGTAGCCTAACAGCACTGCCCGGTCACAATTTGGAGTTAAAAAATCTACTCAAAGTATTTCAGGATCCTCGCCGGTGCTACAGAGCCTGTGCACTGTGCTGAGCTTCTTCGGACTCAAACTTGAGTTAGAAAAAAACGGAGCACTTACTACCCCTGTGCCATGATGTTGATCTGTTGTTCAAACCTCAAATACGAACAGGAATTCACAAAAACACATAACTGACATATTTCTGAGAGAAGTCACTTGTCTTTCTGGCCACTTGAATTGTTGACACACATGTGACTACTGGAATAAATTCAATCCAGAAAAAGTTGTGAGCAGCAAAGGTCGTAACTCAACAATATTTTTAAAAAAAACTAATTGGTATCGTTAGGTCACTTACTCCTTGCTACTTTAGGTGTCAAAGAGAGTACAGGGTCTGGTGATTGTTCTTCTGACCATCACAGAGAAATTGGAAAGTGATTTCCGCCCATGTTTATCAGCAACACAAACAACAGTTTTTAGATGACCAGATGAAGATTTATGATCACCATTGTTGCTCCAGACCAGACACAAAGAAGAAACTGAAAAGAAAATGAATGATGAGAATACCCTGGACAGATAAAAAGAGTAATGAAGATGTTTTGAAAGAAACTGACTCACAAAGAGAACCCATTGCTCACATCAGAAGGAGACAGTCTAAATTCTTTGGTCATATCAAGAAAAAGTGAAAAATGTAATACATTATGATGGTGTAATAGTTAGAGGGGAAAAACGGGACACAGAGAAGAAGAGCCACAATTTGATGTCATATTTAAAATAATTTTTTAAAATATGTAATGATATATGAAAGGAGTAATGGATAATCATGTACATGGTAAATCATTAAATTGAATACATCTCCCAGGGCAATAACAAAAAAAAACACACACACACACACAAACAGACGTATCACGTGACTTGTGCTGTGACCCCGTAACCTTTTACTACGGAGGCTTACCTTCCTAAAATGAGGCTACAAAACTCACATGGGAACCACAATATGTTTGCCATTTTTAAGACGGTATATTTTTGCAAACTTTTTCAAATTGGAGATCATCTTATTTACAGAGTGTGTTTAAAATATTTATTTTCTAATTTTGGGCTTGCAAGAAAAGGTGTTTTCTTACACATGGGAGCGTCTAATTCCTGGTCGGAGATGATATCATATATCTATTTCTTGTATTTATTGTCACCTTTGCTCCACAGGGACCATTTGTTCACATAGCCAGTATTATGGCCACCGTTCTAAGCAAAGCAATAGGATCTTTCAGGGGCATTTATGAGGTAGGTATAACTTCAGGTTGTTCATAAACGTTCTAACATTTCTCCTTGTGGCAGCTCAAGTTTGTGCCTTAGCCTATGGTATGATTTCATTTGGATAAAGGATATGCGGTGAAGGACAGGGTGAGTCAGAAATATAGCTACAATTAAAGCATAAATGCAGTATGTTACCCTACATTATAAAGGGATAAGGTGGATGGTGTATATATGGCTCTGGTTATTATATTGTTGTGCATTGGTATTTTAAAAAATTGCCTTTACAGTGGTCATATTTTCATAGCCATAGTACTGTTATTTGATTAAACTGCATTTAAACATTTAGCAATATTTCTGACAACCCTGTTTTATTATTATTTATTTGTTTCAATGTATTTGCATCTGAAGAAGAGGATAACATATGTTCCAAGAATTGACATACAAGACATGACCAAATGAAACAGACCACAGTGAACGTATTGAAAAAATATGCAAAGTTTATAAGCAAATGTGTTATATTAGCATATGTGGCAGAATTAATTAAAGCATTGCTCGCAAGCAAGCCAGTAGAGTTTCATCCAACTGCAATGATTGCAGATTACCTTTGCACAATAAAAAACAGTTCTTAACAGTGAGCTTAGATATGACCAAAACTTGAATGACACGGAGTGTGAATAGAAAGCTCCATGAAAGGAAAGTCATACTCACAGATGAACTGTGTGCAAGTAAACTCTTTGACAAAGTCTTCATTGAAAAAAAAAAAAAAAGGAAGATAATGTGTCCAATCACATAACAAGTTTGAGGTAACTTCTAGCCAGTTGACTCCAATCCAAGGCTTAGAAAGATCAAATAAAAGTTAAAGATACAAGTTTCAACCTATACGTTATGTTTCAGAATGAGTCTCGCCGTACAGAAATGTTGGCTGCAGCTTGTGCTGTTGGCGTGGCTTGCACATTCGCTGCCCCAATTGGAGGTAAGTTGTTGTTCATTTCATTAACCCCTCTGGGGCCCAAATGAGGTTTCATCTGTTTCTGAGTCACTTCAAAGACAACGTCTCTTAAGTTTACATTCCAAATAAACATTTCACCAATGCCATTACAAGCATAACTCCAGCTGTGCATATGCATGTTTTCTGTTCCATTCCATTCTTTTGAAAAAAAATTTTTTTTAAACTTGACCACATTTAACCTCTTGTTGGCAGCGAGGCACCAATAGTCTCCTGTTATATTTGTGGTCTGGTTTATTTGGGGCACTTGTGTGGCTAAGATTGTCGTAAGTGTGCCAGCTCTTTGGCTTATCTTATGCATGTTTTTCATTAGTGGAGGACATGCAGCAAAATGTGTTTTCACAGCAGTGACAGTCCTGTAAAGCATATTTTATATATATACACTAAATTGTTTATTTTTTCTATGTATGACATAATTGGCATCTGTGGCTTAGATATTTATAACGCGCTTCCTAGTGCCAGGGTGCGGGTTTGATCCTAGCTGCAGACGATTTGTCTTGCGTTGGTTTTTAACAGTGGTACCGAGAGCTGATCGTTCAGTAAGTAATGGCAAACTACAGAACGTAAAATTGGCCTTGAAAAACCACAATAGCTAAAAAATCCGGTGGGATTGGTTCTGCAATGTCCTGTAAAGAATACGCAACTAGCTTCATGTAAACTTATGGGACACCTTGAGTATACTGTTTTCACTTGCTTCCATTGTAGATTGTTGTTACACTAGCCCAGCTCACTAGCTCAGTTGGTTAAACCTGACTGTGCGGCGACCGGGTGACGAACTCCTTGTCGGCCGGATTCACCCCCCAGGGGTAGGCAGAAAAGCCTCATTTCTCCCAGATTTACAGTGTCTATCATGGTATCAAGGCTGAATGGTTGCCATATCCATAGTACCCATAGTACATTCATCTCGCCTTTTCCTTGAGTGTTGAGCACCTGTCAGATCATCTGTTAACTCCCCACAGCATCTTTTTCCTCAGACCTTAATGATCACTTTGTGCCTCCGCACTGTTTGCTCCCTTCCAAAGGGCCCTCAGAACATCTAGTTTGTAGGCTAGCGGACAAAAGGAGGCAGGAGCCTTACACCTCCTGCCTGTAGAGCTTACCCTACCCCATTATTACTCCCTTAATCCTTATTATTCCAGTAACCCTTAACCAGCAGATTAACCAAAGAGGAAACAATCAGAGCAATAACCACTCTGAAAAACTGCAGATACATGGCTTTCAAAGAGATTAAACTGTACATAAGGATGATGTTTGTGATTATAATGATGGCTCTGACGATGGCTTTAACAATAATTATCATGCTAATAGTGGTTGTGTATTTGGTAATAAGGGTAATAATTGTGGCACTAGTCACTGTGTTTGATGTTTCAAATATTGATAATGTTGATCAATTAGTCAGGTACCAACCGCACTATGGTAATGATGATGGTTGCGATTATGATGTGCAGGAAATGATTAAGTAAAATTACCACCTATAAAATACTTTTAGGAAGTTGATTACCAATTTTATGTAAGCTTTTTATTAGATTAGCCTTAGTTTCTGTCTGACTTTTTTATCGTTTACAAAAAATTCTCTACTTACTTTCAGGTGTTCTTTTCAGCATTGAGGTCACAGCAACTTATTTTGCTGTCAGGAACTACTGGCGAGGGTTCTTCTCTGCTGTCTGTGGAGCACTGGTCTTCAGATTATTGGCGTTTTGGTATAAATCTGAAGGTTAGATTTATTCTTTTGCTTCGTTGTTTTCCAATTTGTTTCTCAGTTTTTCTCTGATATTTTTGTTTCCATATCACTTCTTTGTTTTCCATATCACTTTTTCCATGTCACTTTCTTCTTTATTTCTTTTTTCTTAACTGGTACCCTATCTGTAAAGTGTTGCTAAATATCATATTCTTATTTTAATAATTGTAGAAAAGTAATTTAGTTTTCTCCGTTTATTTTCAGAGACTCTGACTGTCATGTTTCGCACAAATCTTAGAACAGATATTCCGTTTGACGCGCTGGAGTTATTTGCCTTTGCTTTCATAGGGTTGGTACTATTTTTTTTTTATTCTTACCTTGTATTTTTTTTTTAACTTTCTTAAATAGAGATTTACATTTAAGCAGAAATACTTTTGTGTTTCAAACAAAGATGTCTATCATATTAACAAGAGCTGTGTTAGTGCAACGACCAGGCACTTGCCGGGCAGCCCAAATGTTGTGGGTTTAAATCTGTATCAAGGTGGATACCTTGATATATGAGAGATACTTCAGTAGTATGTATGCAGTATATACTGGCACTGCTGTTACAGGTAGGCTCAGAGTACCATAACCAAAGTCATATCTCAGAGTAGCCACAAGACAAGAAGCACCTCCTGTAAAAAGCCCTGGATAGAGCTAAGGGTCATTGTCTTAAAAGAGGAGGGCCTTGGATGGGGCAAGCTGAAGACCCATTTGGACGTGTGCAGGCTTAAGAATATTGAGTGAGGAGAAGAGTGGGTTAAAGTGTCCAGGAAGCTATCAGACTTGTGTATGATTCTAATCACACTGAGCTGTGAGTGCAGGGACTAGCTAGCGGGTGCTGCAGATACAGAAGTTCTGAAATGGCTACCAGTAAATGTCTTGGACCTGGAGAAGGACAATAGAACGGGAAATGAAGGAATGTAAACTGGCATGGGATACCATGGGCAGAGAAGCAGCAGACCGGCAGCAATGGAGATCACTTGTGAATGCCTTAAGTGTTAACTGTGACATGAAGAGGATATAGAAATGTCCTGGGAAATAGAAGTATACATGCCCCATTGAGTGCTAATTGGTGTACATACATGGGTTTTGACTGACTAATACTTAGCTACAATAGAAGAGTCCCAGTGTGGTTTCCAGTATCCCATTGTGGAGGAGAAAAAGAATAGACCCACTGCTTTCTTAACAAACATGTCATGAAAGTCGACTCATAATGGGTGTTTCCTTCAAAATCAGAGTGCATTTCTGCCTGAGAGGCGAGGAACCAACGTTTGCATACGAAAAGCCAGCTCTGTAAAATGGATGTGCACACAAAACTCAAGTTCTGGGGTCCAAGTGGACAAACAACCAGAACTTTCTGCTAGAGTTTACAACCTGTGAACGTTTAAAAAAAAAATATCTGCATGAAGATAGTTTTATATGATTTTCTGTGGCGTTTGAGTTTACCCAGATGGAAAATTAAGATGGTTACTAGTAAAGGTCCTGGAAAGTAAAGGTTTCAACTGAATCATCCATTGAGTGCTGACTGGTGTATGAAAATGGGTTGAGCACCACCTGCCAGATGCATCATTAGTGTGAAAAGAGTCCTTTAATTTTACTTTTAATTAATATATTTAGTTTTCAGTAACTGATACCTAGTTAGTTAGTCAGTCAGTCAATTAGTGCACAGATTATCCTCATTGCACATCAAACCAATCAGTCCACAAATACACGGATCCCCTCTACACTCCTGCAGCGTGCAGCAGTTTCTTATTCTCCTTTGGTTTCCTGTGTAGTGCTCTTGTCTGGTCACACCCCTTTAAACTTGCTGTTCTTACAGTCTGGTCATGGTTGCAGACTCACAGTCACTTGATTCTAACAAAAGTCTTCCTTCTCGTTAAGCATTCAGTATATCTGCCTGGTCCCCGGCTTGTCTGCCCTTCACCGTAGCCTTACACGCAAGCCTATTATACCGACACCTAGATTGAACAGACATATTAGGTAGAATAGAAAAGTAGAAGTCTTATGGCAGATACTCTAGATAAAAATTAAAATTGCAATAGATATTGTTGATAGAATAGGAAAGTAAAACAGGAATGACAGAAACTCTGAGTGTAATAGAAACATGAGATTTGCTAAATCCGTCAATTTTCTGGGTACCCACCTTGAGCACACTTTCTTAAATTTCAGTCGATCATGCATTATTTGGTATGCTGAACCATGTGTTGCAGCTGCTACAGAGAAAGCTGTTACTAGCCTGTCATCTCTAATCATCTCCTCCACCTGCTGCAAGGATGCTTCTGTTGCAGTCTCAACAGACCATTACCAGATCAGACTTCATAAACACTTTTAGAGCGTCCTTGAGGAATTTATTTTTTACCTTGCTATGCACTGCATAGATAAACGTTTGTCAACATAAACAGAAAGCATTTCCTCATTAATATCCTTTGCAGGCAGCGGTTTTGCCCTCCCCTGCCCCCAACCTCCCCCAAAAATTGCACAACAGCTCGTTGCTCTTCGAGGTTACACTCTGTAAGTACAGTTGCTATTTAGTTTCTGTGTTGCGAATGCAACATTTAGCGCCACCTAAGGACGAAGACATAAAGTTTGATGTTGCTGTCACCTAATGAAAACTTTAGAAACCACCAACTACATTTTTCTTCCATCCCATAACCATTTTTTATTTACTTATTGTCTTCCTGTCATGTGTGTACATGTGTGTGTGTGTGCATATATATATATAAAATTATGTTCCTGTTTCAGAGTTGCCTGTGGATTTGGTGGCCCACTGTTCATCTTAGCCCACAGAAATGTCATTTTGTTTACCAGGAGACGCAAAAAGCTCTCACGGTTTCTGCAGAAAAAGTAAGTGTGACTTTGTTCTGTTTCCTTGTATCCATTAACGTGTTGCTGCTACCACACAAAACTGTCAGCAGATTTGTACTGCAGCATAACATGTGGGAATCACATAATATTTGGGATGCGGAGGAGCTGAACTACATGTGGTGACACACCATGACCAGTGCTCATACTATCAGCGGATTAGTACTATTACATAACATATAGAAATATATATATATATAGACTATACCTAACTCAGGTCTATACTACCCACAGATTTGTACTATTACGTAACCTGTAGGAATTGAATAACATTCTGGATGCATTTGGTGGTGTTTTGAGTTAGAGTTAAGAACTGACATTATAGCACTAATGACTTTACCATAAGCACTCCGTCTCCATCTCTAGCAGCAGGCGCTAAGTTCCAGTTCCTATGCTAGTAACAGTCTGATTGTATGTCTGGCTCCTCCTCTGAGTGTTATGTAGTTAGTTCCCTTGGTCACTTCTCGCTGCAAATTTCTTTTTTTCTTTTTTTTTTACTATTATGATCTGTTTGTGCCTCTGCACTGTTTACTTACTTGCCCTTACAATGTCTAGATTGTCATGCATCAGTTTACCCCCAGTGGTGCAGAACCAACCATTCTATCTGCCTGCTCATTTCCCCACCCACTGGCCTAACCTGTAGAAAATATCCGATAGATGCTAACTACACAATTAGTGGTGCACCAGGTCGTGTGCACATACTGGTCGGGACCTGCCTTTGCTTCTTCATTGTCATCCCAGAAACAGGTTCCATACCAGGGATTTGGCCAGCATAGATGGGATCAAAGTCTCCTTCAAAGTTGGAATGAATCTGATCAAGTCTTTTGCTTCTTGATCATAAGTTTGTTTGGGAGTCGCTGTGGTGTAGTGGCCTGCAAATCAGAAGGTTGTCAGTTCGGATTCTGATGGAGCTGGACTTTTGTCAAAAATGAGCTAGGCTGCCAGGTCGACCCAGTTTAGAGTGGGTATCAGGTGCAGTCCTGGGAAGTAAAGGTGGTCGGCGTGATGCTGACTACATAACCCACCTGGTGCCGATTAGTGTATAAAATAAAAGTATAGCCCTATATCCCCAGTAAGCCTAAAGACATGTACTTTTACTTAAGTTTGTTTGCAGATTTGGTTGTTTTTTGCCTATGAATGCGTGTGTGTGTGTTTTTTTTTGGGAGATCCTAGAGATTGTTGCTAGAGTTTTAAAGTTTGTACTTTGACATTTTTGACACGCAGCTATCATTGTGTGAAGAGAGGTGAAGCCATATGTGTTAAGACACAGTTTGGTGATTATCATACCTTGAAAATTTTGTATTCATTACACTAATTGGGAGTTTATCATGATTCACCTATTGTAAGTACATTACCCGTACAGTTATTTTGAGTTTATAATGGGTATACATTTTGAGTACATTACCAGTAAACGTATTGTTGGTTCATTATTAGTATATTTATTGTCAGTTCATTATCAGTACATTTATTGTCAGTACATTATCATTATAATGTGTACATTCTCTGTTGTATATACTTTATATTTTCAGTCGATTCATTTATCCAAGTGTTATCACATTCGTCATTGCATCTTTAACATTCCCACCTGGTCTGGGGCAGTTTTTCGGTGGAGAGGTGAGTACATAGTCCTTTGATCAATTCCCTTACAATAAAGCATATTTCAGTTTCTGTAAAAACATGCAGAAAGACTAATGTGACTGCACAAGCATGCCATGGTTACCATATTGAACTGTATGAGCTGCTTACTACCAGAAAAACTACAAACTCAGGTACTTACATGAAAAGATCTGAAGTGAAGAAAAGATCTTAAGTGAAACAAGAGGCCCACCTAGGAGAAAATCAATTGATACCCTCCCCCTTCCCCCACCCCAGGAGAAAATCAGTTGATAACATTAAAGAACTGTTCCTCCCAACAACGCTTAACAGCAGAAGTGGAAATTGATGATGATGATGACTGCATTCTCCGAAGGTTGTGGAATCAGTTTAGGATTTCTGCCTTTAGTTTGCTGTCTGAGGTGCTGAAAGAAATTGAAAAATGAGGCAAGTGAAAAATTGTGGCCATACAAGAAGACACAACATCACTAGAGGGATGAATAGCAACAGGCGTAGAGAGTGTATATCCAGGATGAGAGACAGAACATGTTCATCCCTTGTAGCCAGCAGTCATTGTGAATGAATTCACAGAACATAAACAGTACATGGGGAATGGTGGGGAAGGGGGGGTGATAAACAACACACACAGGAGCAATCTGACCATTTGGCTGAAGTATCTTTACATCCAATGGTAAAATAGACAGAGAGATCGAAGCAAGAATCCAACAAGCCAACAATGTCGCATACCAGCTTGCCCCAATTTTAAAACACCCTGCTGTCCCAGCTGAGATAAAAAGACAAATTATAAATACAATCTTTATACCGACATTAGGTTATCAATGTCAGACTTGGACATTAACAAAAGAACACGAGAGAAGACTAACCACCTGTGAAATGACATGTTTGAGAATGGCTGCGAATAAAACCAGAAGAGATCGAGTGAGAAACGATGTGATTACAAGAACTATTGGAACCATACCCATCGTTAAATTTATTGAGAAGCAAAGAATGAAATGGTTTGGTCACCTAATGAGAATGGAACCAACGATGCCAGCATCAAGAGCATACAACATGAAAATCGAAACACCAAGAGGCAGGGGAAGACCAAGAAGAAGATGGATTGAAGGAGTCTCGGACAGCTTGAGACTTCATAACATCACGGCATATGAAGCGACTGAGCGCGCCCTGGCTCGGTTGCCGATCATCTGATAGACTGCGACGCCTAGCGGCACAAGCAGATTTTGACAAAAAGAAAGAATTTATCCATGGGAGGCACAACATTATCATCATTATATGCAGTGCCGGTAAATGTAGGCTGTCATGGTTTGCCAGCCAACACAAACTCTAGAACACGGATCAGTTCACTGTTTTTGTCTTATCTCATCCATCTGGCCAGGCCATCCTTGTATTTAGAAGCATAACAAGAAGATGAGAAATACTGGAAACTAGCCAAATAATTCCTGTTTTTTTTTTTTTTTTCTATCATAAAGCTTCCCAGTCATTGTTTGTGTTAGTGAAGTGCTTCATTTATAGTAGCTTAATTGCAGCCACCCTAGTTTCATCACTTCATTGTCAAGAAGTCACCTCATTGAAACTGCAGTCGCCCCTGTTTTCATCACTTCATTGTCAAGAAGTCACCTCACTGAAACTGCAGTCGTCCCTATGTTTATCACTTCATTGTCAAGAAGTCACCTCATTGAAACTGCAGTCGTCCCTATGTTTATCACTTCATTGTCAAGAAGTCACCTCACTGAAACTGCAGTCGCCCCTGTTTTCATGACTTCATTGTCAAGAAGTCACCTCATTGAAACTGCAGTCACCCCTATTTTCATCACTCCATTGTCAAGAAGTCACCTCATTGAAACTGCAGTCACCCCTATTTTCATCACTCCATTGTCAAGAAGGCTCATTGATTTAATGTAGGCTGGTTTTTTTCCTTCCATTTATTTTTGTTCTTGATTGTACCAATGACCCTTGAGTCTCAATATTTGATGTTACAAGAGTTTTCTATACCAAAATGTTAAGTATTTTAGAGTCTCTTAATGTAGAGGTGTTGAAACTTGGTATATGAGTTCACCCCTTTCAATCCCGGGGGTTCACCGGGAAAGCTAAACCAGTCAATAAATGCCTGCAGAAGTCAGATGTATCGGTTAAAAGGCGCAAGCATCATAGCCATGCTGTAAACTCACAGCCACGCTGTAAACTCACAGCCACGCTGTAAACTCACAGCCACACTGTAAACTCACAGCCACGCTGTAAACTCACAGCCACGCTGTAAACGGGCACAGTTACATCTTCGGATGATATCAGAAGAAGAAGAATAATCCCAGGGGTTCTAGCCGTAAATACCCAAGGGAATGAGTGACCACAATTTTTTTAAAAATGCATACCATTTCCCCTATTTAGTAACCACTGAAGGGTTGACATGCTAATGGTACCAACTGCAAACTGATTAAAGTCCGCCTTTGTTTCCCCTTCAGCGTTAAATATCTTCCATAATCTCTACACACCCCCCTGTTGAATTAGTCTTTCAGTGTATGGATTCCCTATCTGTTCTTTTAAAGTGTCCATTTGATCCGACAGAGCCTTCACCAGATCCGCTTTATCAAATATTAGTTCACCGCCAAGAGGAGAGGCAGCAGCTAATCCATCAGCCTGCATGTTATCTCGCACACCTGAATATTCTGGACCAAAAAATCCATAATATGCTCTTGATCTGGTTCTTATCAAATGATACAAGCCACTTTGCCTGCAGGACACCAGTTTCAGTTTTACACAGCTGGCTCTGAGAATCTATTGCAATCACAACATGTGGAGCTTTGCTGTAGGAATGAAACAGTCAAAATAAGATTATATTTTCTCCTTTGTATTATCAACCTGACATTTGCATTAAAGTAACTTTTTATTATTTTGTCCCTTATATTATCAGTAAAGAGGGTACTAAAATGTTACATAGAACCTGTTCTGCTGTATGGCAGCGAATCTTGGAATGTCGGTGAATAAATTATGAAGAATTTGGAAGCAACAGTAATGTGGATTCTGAGAGGAATGTTACGAATACCTTGGACGGTCAGATTAACTAACAACGGTTGCTTGAAAGAAGGCAATGAAAGTAGATCTTTATATACAACAATAAGAAAGAGACAAACACTGTTCTTTGGGCACATAATGAGAAGAGAGACATTGGAGAACATCGTGACAACTGGAAAGATCAGTGGGAAAAGAGGTAGAGGCAGACCAAAAGATGATGCTGGATGGGCTAAAACCATGGCATAGAGGGAAATCATCAAGAGAGCTGTTCTGGGCAACCAGGGATAGTGATCTGTGGAGACGCATGAGCGCCTATGCCAGTTGGCAGGGAACAGGATGATGATGATATTATCAGTCTACTGTTTACATTGAAATATTTATTTGTTTTTTCTCCCACATGTCTTCTAGTTGACTGGGAAGAAGGCCATCAATGATCTGTTCAGTAACTTTACCTGGGCTGATGGACAGCCAGAAAACTTGGATGATGAAGTTAAACTGAGTCATTGGAATCATCCACTCACCAATATCTATGTGACTCTGGTTCTTTACATTGTGATGACTGTGAGTACCAACTCGTAATGGTGATGTTACTGTCTCTGGTACTTTTTATTGTGATTAAGGTACAATCTTTGGTATTTTATATTTTATGACTTGTGAGTACCAATTCTTAGTGGTAATTGTTCTGTCTCTAGTACTTTATATTGTGATGAGTCTCTTCTCTGATATTTTACATTTTGATTATCGTCTCATCTCTCGTACTTTCCAGTGGGATGTCTCTCTCATCTCTAGTGCTCTGAATTTTGGTGAAAATCAGTTCTCTGTATTGTCATGAGAGTCTCATCTGACTTTTACATTATGATTAGAGAGTCCTATCTAATACATTATATTGTGATGTCTCATCTCTGTTAATTTACATTGTTTTTAGAGTCTCATCTCTAATACATTATACTTTTACATTATGATTAGAGAGTCCTATCTAATACATTATATTGTGATGAGTCTCATCTCTGTTAATTTACATTGTTTTTAGAGTCTCATCTCTAATACATTATATTGTGATGTGTCTCATCTCTACTACTTTACATTTTGATTAGAGTCTTACCTCTCCTACTTTCTAATGTGCTGAATCTTGTCTCTAGTACTTTCTCTTGTGATGAATCTCATCTCTTGTACTTTCTGCTGTAATGAATCTTATTTTTAGTACTTGAATTGTGATAAAAATCTCTTCTCTGTATTGTGATGAGAGTCTCATCTCTGTTATTGGGATTAGAGTCTAGTCTCAAGTCCTTTATATTGTGATGAATCTTATCTCTAATAGTGTATATTTTGTTGAAAATATCTTGTCTTTAGTAGTTTATATTATGATGAGAGTCTCAACTCTAGTATTTTACATTGTGATTAGAGTCTCAACTCTGGTACTTTTATATTATAATGACAGTCTTATCTCTTGTACTTTTTATTATGATGACAGTCTTATCTCTTGTACTTTCTAAAATGATGATGGTCTCATCTCTAGTACTTTTTATTATGATGACAGTCTCATCTCATGTACTTTTTATTATGATGACTATATCATCTCTTGTACTTTTTATCATGATGAGTCTCATCTCTAATACTTTATATATATATATATATATATATATATATATATATATATATATATATATATATATATATATATATATATATATAAAAATATATATATATATATATATATATATATATATATTTTTTTTTTTTTTTAAAGTATCCAGAAGCCATGAGTTGTGAACCCTTAGGCTTGGTATTATGGATATCGCAACCCTTCGGCTTTGATTCCATGATAGATACGGTAAATCTAGGAGAAATTTGGCTTTTCTGCCTACCCCCAGGCATGAACCAGGACCACAAAGAGTTCGTCACACGGTCGCCGAGAAGTCAGGTTTTGTAAACTACGCTAGCGAGCCGGGCAGTACTTTTTATTATAATGACAAGTTCATCTCTAGTACTTTCTATTATGATGACAGTCTCAACTCTAGTACTTTTTTCTATGATGACACTCATGACTATTTATTACGATGACAGGCTAATCTTGAGTACTTTACATTGTGATGAGAGTGGCATCTTAAAACATTGTGGTGATTTCAACATCACATGATAAAAGCAACATCTCTCTGATCTTAAAGCTGGATCACCTTCTTACAGTCCATGCCAGTTATTGGCACCTTTCCATCTTTCTAGATAATAGTGTTCTGATAGTGTTACATTGTGCTGTCAGGAAGCATAGGACCTGCAGCCTGGGGTGATGGTACGTGTGACTAGCAGGACCAGCTGAGGTTCAGAGGAAACATTCACAATAAGTGCATGAGATTTCAGGACCACTGTTGCCGTTACATGTATCTCTATCTCTGTTCCCGTCCTGATTTCTCTGTCTATGCAAGTAAAGTGCATCCTGTTTCCATGAATAAATCTATGTATCATTCATGTCCAACTAGCACACATCGGTGTATCCTAGTAGAGGCATCAATCAACCCATGTTCAAAAGCTCCAAGGTGAGCTTTCAGGGGATCTGGCCAACACTCATGGGAAAGGTGAGACGGATGTACAATCAGACAGTTACTGGTGCAATCAGAACTGGAATTCTTTGCTTGATGCTGAAGATGGGAATGGAGCGCTTGTGGGAGTGTCCCGAGTGCTATGATGTTGATTCTTATTTCAGCATTCAACACTGGAAAGATGTTAGTTGTGTATTTTTACAGGACGTTGCAGTAGCAACCCCAGCATTTTTTTTTTTTAGCTGTTGTGTTTGTTTTTTCTAGGCAAATTGTACTTTCACTAGTTTGCCATTGCTTTCTGAATGCTCAGCCCTACGTACAACTGTCGAAACCAAGGCAAGACAAATCGTCCACAGCTGGGATCGAACTCGGCACCCCGGCATTAGAAAGAGTGTTCGCATCACCTAAGCAACAGATGCCAACATTGAAGAGATATATAATTAGAAAATGTTTACTTTAATTCAGGTGCTATGTCATAGGTTCTTCATGCTGTTTACCCTCAACATTGCTCAAGTATCTGTGATCATTTTTTTTTTTCAGTTTATCACAGCTGTGTTTTCCAATACTTTACCCATCCCTGCTGGAGTGTTTGTACCTGTTTTTACCATGGGTAAGCAACATGATATGTTGAAAAACAAATTTTTTTCATTAAAAGGTTAGTTGTGTATCATTTACAGAATGTTGCAAAACCAACCTCAGCATTTTTTGACTGAGTTCACTAGGCAGTTTTACATTCAGTTATTTGCTATTTCTTTCTCAAGGGTCCACTCTTGATATTGCTATCAAACCAACATCATGTGGTCTGCTGCCAAATTACCCACAGCTGAAACCAGCACCTCAGAAATACCTAAGCCATAGTACAATTTTTTTTGTGTTTTTTTTAAATATCCAGAAACCAGGAATTGTTAACTCTTTGGCTTGGAACTAAACATACCTTTATAAGACCACATTACAAATAACTACACAGCGCATCATGGGTTCATTGGGCTTCTAGGTTGAAACCTATGAAAACATGCTGCATTCCTTGGCACTTAAGGCGATAACATTATTTTTGGAAAAATAACATTGTATGTGGAATGATCTCTTAAAAATATGTTTAAGGGACCATTAATAGACAAATAATTGTAATTTGATCTTCCAAAGATATGCTTAACTTTAGTAGATTCTAAAAGTACAGCAGTTGCTTCAAGTACAGTTGTGATCTTCTGAGGGTACATTTACCTGTAGTATATACTTCTACGGCTCCCAGGTCGACCCTAGCCTTGAGTTGGTACCACATGCAGTCCTGGAAGGTAAAGGCAGCTGGTGTCATTTTGACCACATCACCCACTCAGTGGCATTTGGTCTGTAAAATATAGATCTAGTACTATATGCCCAATACACCTCAAGGTGTGGGAAAAGGGTCCTTTACTTTAGTGTTTTCTACTTCTGCAGGTGCTGCTTTTGGCCGTCTGGTTGGTGAGAGCATGGCTGCCTGGTTCCCCGAAGGAATTATGTCTGGTGACTCAATGAAGAAGATTATACCAGGTGGTTACGCTGTTGTAGGTAAGTTGTTAATTTTCCTTGGGGCAGCATCTTAGACTGAGATACAGTTATCTTAGTTCTGGACTTTTTCGAGTTTGGCATGGACTGGTAAATTAGGCATCTTTGGAATTTTAGTTTTAAACATGGATATCATCTTAACATGTATATATATTAGAGGTACACCTAACACAATGTTTAGGAGAAGAGTAAAACAGGCAGACCAAGAAAGACCTGGGTATAGAATTTGAATGAACAGACCTCAAATATGCCTACATTCAAGTCCATTGCATCCAACCCACAGAAGTGGAGAGAGCTGATCAGGCAATCAACAGCAACTGGTTACCCATCAATATGTGGTATTATGGGACTATGTTGATGATGACCTCAGAAGTAAACAGGACATAATATATTTAGACATTGTCATCTTATATATATATATAAATAAATAAATAAATATATATATATATGTTTACATCACCATTGATCACTGGCATCATGAGGGCTGTTAGATTGAAATGGCTGTCGCAAAATGAGAGAATATCAGATGATAGAGAGGTAAAAATTGTATACACAAGAGAGCTGAATCGTTGTAAACCATGAGGCAGACCAAGAAGATTATCGAGAGATACTATCCAGGTAAATCTACAAACAGTTGGTATCACCATCTGGAAAGAGAAGGCCAACCAGAGAGATGAATAGAGGCATGAGATATCTGCAGTAGTGAACCTCAAGGACTCGGAATGCTGAAGTAGAAGAAGAATATCAGTTTATTAGTAATGCTCACATCACAAGGAGACATTCTTGGGTCATGTCCTGAGAAGGAGAAAACTGGAGTACTCCATTACGACTGAGGGAAAGTTGGAAGGGAGAAAAGACATAGGGGGACCAAGAGAGAAGATGTTGGACAGTTTGACATCATTGCACGGTGGATCATCTGTGTCCGAATTGATTGAAAGCACATGAGTTTTGTCTTGACATGTTGTGTTTGCACAGTCTTGGAATACGTGGTCTGTAGTCTCAGGTGCCAAACCACATGTGCACAGGGCTGATTCATCATCATCATCATGTAGCAGGTCCTTTGCAGAACATCGCTTTCATCACAGCCTGCCTGAAAGAAACTCGGTCTCTCGCTAGTTCTCCCGCCTCATGCACTTTCACACTCAAGGAGTCACTTATATCATGTGCCCATCTTCGCGTCGTTCGGCCCCTGCCCCTCCTTCCTGGTACCATGCTTTCTGCTTTAATTTTTTCCAAACCGTCGTGGCGCTTGATATGACCAAAATATCTCACCTTTCGAGAAAGGATGCTGTTTATTAGCCAATCTTCCTTGATGTTCAGATCTTTTAAGATGTCAATATTTCTCATCTTCTTTGTGCAAGATATTCTTAGAATCTTTCTATAGCATTTCAACTCAGAAGCCCCCATTCTCTTTCTTAATGACTGAGAGATAGTCCATGACTCACATCTGTATGTAGCCACAGGGAAGATACATGCTCTCAAAATTATAATTGTTATCTCCTCGCTGGTGCTTAACCGTAGACTTTTAAGGCTGTTTAATCTTTGCATTGCTATGGCCATCCTCCTTTTAATTTCTGTCTTAATTTTCTGTCTCCATTGTTGTTTATTATAGAGCCTAGATATTCAAAGTTTGTGACATTTTCAATTTCTTCATCATTTATTGTTATTTTTGGGTGACAGCCAGTCATGGCTGATTCACCCTTTGCAAATTTTGTGTGCATGTGACTGTGAAGTCGATTGTGTCCTGTTCTAAGGAGTAGAATAATAACTTGTTCTGGTCTCTGAATTATCTAACTTACTTTGTGGGTCCCAGGGCCCTGTTGTGGGGAGAAAAGAATAGACACGCTGGCATCTCCACCCCTCCCCCCCCCCCCCCCCCCCCCACAACAAACGTCATAAAAGTCAACTAATTAGGGGTATTTCCTTCTAAATTTGAGTGTATCTGCCTGAGAAGTGAGGAACCAGCAGTCGGCATACAAATAAGGCAAATCTGTAAAATGGATGTGCACACAAAACCCAATTTCTAGAATAAGACAGAAGTCCAGAGGTGCATGTTTAATAAGAACTTTGCTTCAGAGTTTACAGCCCATGACGAGAAGAAGGAAAAGAATGGTCTAACTTTGACTGTGCTGCGCTAAAACTTTCCCCACCAAGATTGGTCTTATCAGTTACTTGTGCACTCATTGACCCACTCTGCATAGCTGATGAATGGATATCATGATTTGTAAATGGACAAATATCAACATCCTAGAGATGGCCATTGACATTTAGCCATTATATAAATAGTTAATTTACACCTGGTGTTCGTGAAGACGATTTATCTTACATATGGTCATTTTAGAAATAGTCTTCTTACTGTCACCTTAAAGATAATCATTGTACACATAGTCATCGTCTGTGTCGCCGTCTGTGGCTTAGGTGTTGCGAACGTGCTTCGTAATGCTGGGGTGCCAGGTTCAGTCCCGGCTGTTCTTTGCGTTGGTTTCAACAGTAGTATCAAGAAGCCTACCTTCCTGAAAGCAGTGGCAAACTACTGGACATAAATTTGCCTAGAAAAACCGCAACAGCCAAAAATTGCTGGGGTTGATTCTTCAGTGTTCTGCTTCTAAAAATAGTCAGAGTACACAGTCATTTTAGACATAGTCTTATTAGCCATCTTAAAGAAACTAAATTTACACAGTCATTTTACATATACTTATTTATATACATTGTCATCTTAGACATATCATCTTACAGGTAGTCACCTTAGATATAGTCTTCTTACACATAGTCACCTTAGATTTAGTCATCTTACACATAATCATCTCAGATATAATCATCTTACACATAGTCACCTTAGATATAGTCATCTTACACACGGTCACCCTAGGTATGAATAATCATCTCACGCATGGTCACCTTAAATATAATCATCTTCCACAAGGTCACCTTAGATATAAGCATCTTACACATGGTCACCTTAGATATAATTATCTTACACATGGTCACCATAGATATAATCATCTTACACATGGTCACCTTAGATATAATTATCTTACACATGGTCACCTTAGATAAAATTATCTTACACAAGGTCACCTTAGATATAGTCATCTTACACATAGTCACCTTAGATATAATCATCTTACACATGGTCACCTAAGATATAGTCATCTTACACAAGGTCACCTTAAATATAATCATCTTACACATGGTCACCTAAGATATAGTCATCTTACACAAGGTCACCTTAGAAATAATTATCTTACACAAGGTCACCTTAGATATAATCATCTTACACATGGTCACCTAAGATATAGTCATCTTACACAAGGTCACCTTAGATATAATTATCTTACACAAGGTCACCTTCGATATAATCATCTTACACAAGGTCACCTAAGATATAATTATCTTACACAAGGTCACCTTAGATATAATCATCTTTCACAAGGTCACCTTAGATATAATCATCTTACACAAGGTCACCTAAGATTTAGTCATCTTACACAAGGTCACCTAAGATTTAGTCATCTTACACAAGGTCACCTAAGATTTAGTCATCTTACACAAGGTCACCTTAGATATAATCATCTTACACAAGGTCACCTTAGATATAATCATCTTACACAAGGTCACCTTAGATATAATCATCTCACACAAGGTCACCTAAGATTTAGTCATCTTACAAAAGGTCGCCTAAGATATAGACATCTTACGCAAGGTCACCTAAGATATAGTTATCTTACACAAGGTCACCTTAGATATAATCATCTTACGCATGGTCACCTAAGATATAGTCATCTTACACAAGGTCACCTAAGATAAAGTCATCTTACACAAGGTCACCTCAGATTTAATCACCTTAGATATAGTCATCTTACACAAGGTCACCTTAGATATAGTCATCCTACACAAGGTCACCTTAGATATAGTCATCTTACACAAGGTCACCTCAGATTTAGTCACCTTAGATATAGTCATCCTACACAAGGTCACCTTAGATATAATCATCTTACACAAGATCACCTAAGATATAGTCATCTTACACAAGGTCACTTCAGATTTAGTCATCTTACACATGGTCACCTCAGATTTAGTCACCTTAGATATAGTCATCTTACGCAAGGTCACCTAAGATATAGTCATCTTACACAAGGTCACCTTAGATATAATTATCTTACACAAGGTCACCTTAGATATAGTCATCTTACACAAGGTCACCTTAGATATAATTATCTCACACAAGGTCACCTTAGATATAGTCATCTTACGCAAGGTCACCTAAGATATAGTCATCTTACACAAGGTCACCTTAGATATAGTCATCTTACACAAGGTCACCTAAGATATAGTCATCTTACACAAGAGTCATTTTAAATATAATCATCCATCTGTTTCACCGTTTTGCTGAGTTAGTGTACTTATTCAAACCAGGTGCTGCAAGTTTGTCTGGAAGTGTCACCCGCACCATCTCTACAGCAGTCATTGTCTTTGAAGTCACTGGACAGATTAGTCACATACTGCCTGCTGTGGTAAAAGATTACTTCTGGTTTTGCATTCTTGTTTTCTACAGATAGGGCAGAAATTATTCAGGCAGGATAATAACATACTTGACGAGCATTACACAGTAAGTGAAAGAGTCTAGGGCATCACCAGGCAGACCAAGCTGTAGTGGATGCACTGCTGCCAACCTGTGTTGTAGAAAGAAACACATAAGAGTACTTATGTGATGCAGGAGAAAGAATCCTGAGAGTCATTATTAGAGCTGCTTCACTATAGATTTTATTATTTCAGTTTTAGTGGGTAGATTATTTTAGTTTTAGTTGTTTGTCTTAAATTATAGTATTTAAAGCACTTTTACTTGAATATATCTATAGATTTCAGTATGTCACACTTTTTTACTTACATGCACAGATTTTAGTATTTTAAGTCTTTTACATTCATTATATAAGTATATGTTAGTATTGCAAGTAAATAAGTAAAGGGCCCTTTTCCACGCCTTTAGGCGTATAGGGCAAATAGGGCTAGACCTCTATTTTTATAGACCAATTGGCACCAGATGGGTGATGTGGTAGGCATCATGCCGGCCGCCTCTACTTCCTGGGACTGCACCCTGTACCCACTCAGGGCTGGGTCGACCTGGGAGCCAAGGTCATTTTTGAAAAAAGTCCAGTTCCTCCAGGGAGCGAAGCCACGACCTTCCGATCCTCAGCGAGCTTCTAGCCGCTCCACCACGGGGACTCCCGTATTGCAAGTACTTTTAGTTCATCATTTCAGTAGATTTTAGTATTTCAGTTTTAGTTGACTGTCTTAAAATTTTAGTAGTTGAGTAGTTAAAGCACTTTGAAATGGGTATATCCATAGATTTCAGAATGTCACACATTTTTTGGTTATATGCATAGATTTTAGTGTTTTAAGTACTTTTAAATTTATTATATAAAAAGATTTTAGTAGTGCAAGTACTTTTTTAGTTCATGGTCTCAGTAGATTTTAGTATTTCAAGCACTTTTACCTATCGCAATAAATTTCAGTATTGAAAGAATTCTGACTTCTATGCATAGACTTTAGTATTTCAAGCACTTTTAGTTAATTATATCTATAGACTAGTATTTCCTGCATGTATTTCATGCACTTTTGGTTAATCATATCAGTACACTTTAGTATTTCAAGCACTTTAAGTTAATTATATCAGTAGACTTATTTCAAGCACTTTAAGTTTATTATATCAATACACTTTAGTAGTGAAATTCAAGCACTTTAACTTAATTATATCATTATAATGAACGAAGGAGCTTTATTTTTAAAGGATTAAGAATTGGGCACGCAGACTCGTCTACATTCTGTCCTTCAAGGCCTTCCTCCATTCTTACATCATTTCATTCATACATGACGTAAAATTCATACATCATGAAATAGACTTATTTCAAGCACTTTAAGTTAATTATATCAATACACTTTATTATTTCAAGCACATTAAGTTAATTATATCAAAACACTTTAGTATTTCAAGCACTTTAAGTTAATTATATCAATACACACACATTAAGTTACTTATATCAATACACTTTAGTATTTCAAGCACATTAAGTTAATTATATCAATACACTTTAGTATTTCAGGCACATTAAGTTAATTATATCAATAGACTTATTTCAAGCACTTTTAGTTGACTCTTTGAGTCCAATGGGGTTTAGCATCAGAGGGCCAAGGGGTAGTCAAGAGAGACCTAAAATCGGCGCATCCTGCGTTCATTGGGCCTCTAGGTAGGAACCTGTAAATGTATGTTGCCATCATTGGGACTCAAAGATTAATTATATGAATATCTAACATTTCAGTCACTGCTAGTGCTAACATCCCATGTATCCTGCAGATTTCTGTACTGATAGCCAATGCTGTGGCCAACTTGTTGCAGCCTTCATTTTATGACAGTATTATCAAGTTGAAGAAGCTGCCTTACCTCCCAGATATCATCTCCACCAAGTCCAAGTAGGTGAACCCTTGTAGCAGTGTTTTGTGTGTGAGTGAGTGAGTGCATGTGCATGTATGTGTGTATTCGTGTGTGAATAAGTACATGTATAGGAATTAACCCAGTGAACAATGACTGAAAAGCATAGTGAAATTGGGAAGCATAATAACGTGCACAAAGCAATACAAAAGGATGTTTTGGCGCTAGGCCCTTCCAGACAAGAACGTGAACTACAACGGCCATAACAAGGGGTAGAGTTAATTTAACTTAACTGCAGTCACCCCTAACTTTTAACTGCAGTCACCCCTAACTCTTAACTGCAGTCACCCCTAACTCTTAACTGCAGTCACCCCTAACTCTTAACTGCAGTCACCCCTAACTCTTAACTGCAGTCACCCCTAACTTTTAACTGCAGTCACCCCTAACTTTTAACTGCAGTTACCCTTAACTCTTAACTTTAGTCACCCCTAACTCTTAACTGCAGTCACCCCTAACTTTTAACTGCAGTCACCCCTAACTCTTAACTGCAGTTACCCTTAACTCTCAACTGCAGTCACCCCTAACTCTTAACTGCAGTCACCCCTAACTTTTAACTGCAGTCACCCCTAACTTTTAACTGCAGTCACCCCTAACTCTTAACTGCAGTTACCCCTAACTTTTAACTGCAGTCACCCCTAACTTTTAACTGCAGTCACCCCTAACTTTTAACTGCAGTCATCCCTAACTCTTAACTGCAGTGAACCCTAACTTTTAACTGCAGTCACCCCTAACTTTTAACTGCAGTCACCCCTAACTTTTAACTGCAGTCACCCCTAACTTTTAACTGCAGTCACCCCTAACTTTTAACTGCAGTCACCCCTAACTTTTAACTGCAGTCACCCCTAACTTTTAACTGCAATCACCCCTAACTCTTAACTGCAGTCACCCCTAACTCTTAACTGCAGTCACCCCTAACTTTTAACTGCAGTCACCCCTAACTCTTAACTGCAGTCACCCCTAACTATTAACTGCAGTCACCCCTAACTCTTAACTGCAGTCACCCCTAACTTTTAACTGCAGTTACCCTTAACTCTTAACTGCAGTTACCCTTAACTCTTAACTGCAGTCACCTCTAACTCTTAACTGCAGTCACCCCTAACTCTTAACTGCAGTCACCCCTAACTCTTAACTGCAGTTACCCTTAACTCTTAACTGCAGTCACCCCTAACTTTTAACTGCAGTCACCCCTAACTCTTAACTGCAGTCACCCCTAACTCTTAACTGCAGTCACCCCTAACTCTTAACTGCAGTCACCCCTAACTCTTAACTGCAGTCACCCCTAACTCTTAACTGCAGTCACCCCTAACTCTTAACTGCAGTCACCCCTAACTCTTAACTGCAGTCACCCCTAACTCTTAACTGCAGTTACCCTTAACTCTTAACTGCAGTCACCCCTAACTTTTAACTGCAGTCACCCCTAACTCTTAACTGCAGTCACCCCTAACTCTTAACTGCAGTCACCCTTAACTCTTAACTGCAGTTACCCTTAACTCTTAACTGCAGTCACCCCTAACTCTTAACTGCAGTCACCCCTAACTTTTAACTGCAGTCACCCCTAACTTTTAACTGCAGTCACCCCTAACTCTTAACTGCAGTCACCCCTAACTTTTAACTGCAGTCACCCCTAACTTTTAACTGCAGTCACCCCTAACTCTTAACTGCAGTCACCCCTAACTCTTAACTGCAGTCACCCCTAACTCTTAACTGCAGTCACCCCTAACTCTTAACTGCAGTCACCCCTAACTTTTAACTGCAGTCACCCCTAACTCTTAACTGCAGTCACCCCTAACTCTTAACTGCAGTCACCCCTAACTCTTAACTGCAGTCACCCCTAACTTTTAACTGCAGTCACCCCTAACTTTTAACTGCAGTCACCCCTAACTCTTAACTGCAGTCACCCCTAACTCTTAACTGCAGTCACCCCTAACTCTTAACTGCAGTTACCCTTAACTCTTAACTGCAGTCACCCCTAACTTTTAACTGCAGTCACCCCTAACTCTTAACTGCAGTCACCCCTAACTTTTAACTGCAGTCACCCTTAACTTTTAACTGCAGTCACCCCTAACTCTTAACTGCAGTCACCCCTAACTCTTAACTGCAGTTACCCTTAACTCTTAACTGCAGTCACCCCTAACTCTTAACTGCAGTCACCCCTAACTCTTAACTGCAGTCACCCCTAACTCTTAACTTTAGTCAACCCTATTTTTACCACATGCGTACATGTATGTGTGGAGAAAATGAAATTAGAAATGTCATTTCATACTGGCTGTTTCATATCCCTAGAATTGCTGGTACTTGAGGATAGACTTCCGGTCAGTTTGGTGGATAGGCGTTTTACTGTTTTTATTTGTGGCAAATGTTTGTTTCTGACAGCAGTTAGCTGTTGCATTTTCAACCACATGTGGACTGAAGGGATATATTTTTATCACCCATCTACTGAGTTAAGTGCATGGCATGACACTGTGATCTGCAGATTTCATTTGGAAAGCTATTTGACTGTGCCCAACGTGGTTCATGTTGTGAATTGCAGATTCAGACAGTGACGAGTGGCCTGTTGCCAGAGAACTTGTGGTGCCTTATGTATGTGCTGATCTGTTGTAACTGATGCTTTCATCAATGATAAACTCCATTTCTAGAGCCGGACATTTGTGTTGGCACTTTTTACTGCTGCCTTATGCATTTAATGTACATGTATGCTTTTGGATGTGCTGAGACTGCAGTCTGTGACAATTGTTTGCACGAGCGACAGTGGAAATTTTGTGTGGTTTTTGTTGGCAGAGGAGTGGAGCAACTTTCTGATGACCCATTTGCTGAATGTTCAGTGTTGAATTAAGAATCAACATCACAGCACTCGTTACCCTCCCATGAGTGCTCAGTCCAAAACTTCAGCGGCAAGCAAAGAGTTCCAATTCCGATAGTACCAGTAACCATCTGATTGTAGATCCGTCTCATCCTTTCCCTGACTGTTGAGCCTCAGCCAGATCCCCTGGTAACTCCTGGCAGCGCCATTCTAATCTATTTGTTGCTACAGGGAAGATGTATGCTGTCAGAATTTGAACTTTGATTTCATTGCTCGTGCTTAATGGTAGACTTTTAATGCCATTTGATAGTTGCATTTCTAAGGCCATCCTTCTTTCGACTCGAAGCAGCATACACAATATAAAAGCTAGATCCTTACATCTGGTTAGCAGTTTTCCATCTTTCCAGACAGTAGAGTTCCATTCAGCAATAGAGATATGTAGGAATCAGTCCATCTCAGTGATATTGGATTGGCAAGACCAGCATGTGTTAAAAATAGTTGTCCACAGTAAAGCATGAGATTTCAGGAGCATGCCTTGATATGTATAAGGCATGTTTATTTCAAGATGCTGAGCTCTTAACATGTCTACAGTCATTTTCTCCTTTGTCTCTATTTCCTTCCTACTTTCCTCACTCCATGCAGTACACTCCTTGGAATTATCTTTACAGCACTGATGTTATCTGATCTGTCCACGCACACCTCTTCAGTTCCTATTAAATTCTGACATCTTGACGGTGGGAAATTTAGAGAGGAAAAGAGGCAGATGGAGACAGAGAGAAAAGGTGCTGGATAGTTTGACCTCATGGCATGGAGAATCATCTGTGTCAGAATTGATTGAAGTACACGAGACAGGTTAGGGATAGACACGTCATAGACTATAAGAAGAAGGAAACTTTTTCATCTATCTGAAAAATACCAAATACATGTGCCACACTGCATGCTTATAAATGTCGTTGTCCTGGATAAGATACCACAGAGAATCGGTAAAGAAATTATATGTATGTATAATAACCTCTTTTTTTGTCATGTCCGTGTATGTCTTCTTGTGCATTTGCCCTTAAAGACGTGGTTGCTACGATGTGTTACAATCTGGGGATTTTCTGGCTACAAAAGCGATAGCTACTGGAACACTTGTCCTGGACAAACGAGACATCAGAAGACCATATATGAACAATTGCTGATAGAGGACACAAGGTTAGATGAAATAACATGTCAGAGAAAGTAGGAATGAGGAATTAGGTGTGGGTCCAGCAAGGATGGACTGTGAGAGGACGAGAATGACTTGTGTATAATCAGTGTGCTACCAGAACAGTTGACATCTGATTTTAACAAACCCCTGATTAGTTGCCTTTTATGACATGCTTGTTATGGGGCAGTGGGTCTGTTCTGTCCTGTGGGTCTTGTAACCCACAGGGGTTGTTTCTGCATATCCTAGGGTGTGCATTGCTTTTGCATGGGGTTAATATAGAACTATGTCAGCTGGGTACATCATTATGAGATCTCTGTATTTTCTACTTTCGCAGTGCTTGGTTGTTATACGTGGAAGACTTCATGGTGAGGGATGTAAAATTTATCTCCTTTGATGCGACATATGCTGATCTACAAGAGCTGATAATGAATACCAAGCATAGATCATATCCTCTTGTTGACTCCAAAAGTAAGTTATGTTTCTCCATTCACTGTAAACTGTCCACACCACACCTGCTAAGTCTTAAAAGACATTCTCAACAGCATTAAAAGACTCACTGAGAAGAAGAATTCTGAAGAGCTATATAAATCCTATCCTGATATATTGAAATGAATCATGGAGACTTTGATGGTTGATGAACAGTTATTTGGAAGCCTGAGATGTGGTTTTTTGTAGCTGAATGAGCATGAACATATTACCATACAAAAAATGAAGATGTCTTTAAAGAAATTGACTGCATGCGTCAGAAGGAGGCATTCTACATTCATTGATAAATTCATGAGGCGGAGAAAACTGGAGTACATCATGACGTTGGGAAGGTTGGAGGGGGAAAGAGGCAGATGGAGACCGAGAAAGAAGATGTTTGACATCAAGGATTAAAAGATCACCTGGGTCAGAATTGACTGAAAGTGCATGAGACAAAACTTAATGTATAAAATGACTACCAACGCTTCAAGGCATGGACTAGAAGAAGAAGTGTTCGCACAACACCAGCAACCATCATGGTAAAGTGGTTGAGCCACTTGCCTCAAGTGTGAAGACTGTGGATTAGATTTTGGACTTGCAAGCGCAGATGTTTTGAGATCCCTGGGTCTCATTGCTGGAACTATGGAGTTTGTGTTTTGTGAAATATTGTTGCTGTAATGTCTGTGGCACAGCACCTTCAAGCGAGTTAGAGTAAACATTTAGAAATCTTGCATTTTTTCTCACTAGAGCCCACAGAGCCAAAGAATAGAGGCAAACACAAACAAAAAAACAGCAAAAACATGGAGAAAAGAATGAGAGAACTGGCTGAAAAAGTTGGGAAAACATGGGGTGAGCTACATACGACGGCAAAGAATGTGACAACAGTGCAAGTTGTTTATTTGTTTACGTTAGCTGATGACTCTGACAGAAAGTCCTGGCTGTTCATCCACTTCTGGACTTTGGCTCTGCTCCAGGACTTGAGTTTTGCATGTGCAAACATTTTACAGAACTAGCTTCTTTGTGTGCAGTCTGTTGATTCCTTGTCTTTCAGCAGATGCACTCCAACTTTAAAAGACAATGTTTCAAGTTAGTTGAGAGCTTATAATCCATTGGGGGATAAAGGGAAAAATAAAAAGAATGAATATATGTTTGCAAAACTTTCTGGCACTGAAATAGTTAAACACCATTTTTATAATTCATGATTTAAGGATGTTGTATAAATGCTCATGTTCCAGGCTCTATGATCCTCCTCGGATCAATACAGCGTTTTGAACTGGAGCGCATCCTACTAATCCATATGAGTCTTGACCAGAAGATCATGTACAGCTTTGATCATGGGATTGCCTCTCTCCTAGCTAAGACAGTCCAGAGTGCTGCAGCAGTCCCATCGATCTCACTTGTGTCTGAAACAGCTTCGGGAGGAGATGGGGATCGAGGAACCAAGGAGAAGCAGAGGTTCCAGGTGACCCGTGTGGATGCAAATGAGGAAGCACAGATGAAAGAGAGAGAAGCCAGAGATGACCCTCTGAAGCCATCCGGTACAAATATTCCAATGCAACTGTTGTCGGTGGTGAGTAATTAAATAAATGAAATAAAGATAAAATGAATCGCTGGCTGCAGTATACCTCCAACATTCTGTGTCTCAGCATTATTTTTTAAATGATGAAAACCCTCTACTTATTGTTCTACCTTTGGTCTTCTTTTTCTATACTTTATTTCCCTAGTGAAGCTTAGTCCTTCAGTAAACTCGTACCAAGTCATTTTATCCTTTACCATTGCATACAGTTGAGCACATCCCCTTCCCGCATTGTTCACCTCATTCTCTTAATTGTTTTCTTCATATGTTTTTTCATCTGCCTTTATTCATTTTGACCCTGTGGCTTCCAAACAAGCACAATCAAGTTAAAATTTAGTTATTAAGTTAGTAGGCAGATCATCTGCATGGCACATAGGACAATTCAGTCCATAAGTGTTTGGACTCTCTCCTCAATAAATCCCAGAGTGTGTAGCGGATGCAGCACCAGTTCTGTTTGGTTTATTATTATTCTCTAGCTTCCTACGTAATGCTCTTGTTTGGTAAAACCCCTTTCAACTTAATGTTCTTGCATCTGACCGTAGTTACAGATTCACTGTTGTCACTTTTTTCTGGCAGTCACCCTACTTCCTTAGAGCATTCTGTATATTAGCCTGGTCCAGATTCACTATTGTCACTTGTTCTAGCAGTCACCCTACTTCTTTAGAGCATTCAGTATATTAGCCTGGTCCAGGCTCGTGTGCCGTCCACTGTGGCTTACCTGCAAGCCTGTCAGCTTGCTCATGTTGTTATAGGTGGCTGCTGCACCAGAGGAGTGAGCATGCATAGGAAAACCCAGTGTTCAGTGGTGTCAATCGTTATAACATGAAATGGTTATATTTTAATATTGTTTTCTCAGTGTATATCTTTATTTATAATTACAGCACTGGATATTTACTGAATATTTCATCCTACTTGTTTCAGCCAGGACAGACAATCAACTACCATGGAACAATGGACAGTCAGAGCAATTACTACACCATTCAAGCCCCTCTGAGATCTATACTCAAGAAGTCTGCATCGGCCTCAAATCTTCAACGAGCTCGTAGTACAGGCGACCTGAGAGGTGAGAAACCTGAGTATAATCTAGAGATTTGAGTGTTTGTGCTCAGTACCACTGTAAAATATAAGATGTTATGTTTTTTCCAGCTTTGTTATCATCATCATCATCATCATCATCATCTTGTAGGAGGGGTGAGTGTCTTCAGTACCAGTTATCATCCTGGCATTTCTGGGCATGACCTTTGACAGATGCCTGTTGTACAAGTCTCACATAGACATTGGCACACTCAAAGCCAGGAAATGTCTGGCGGCACTGAAGGTTATGGTAGCTGAAAATATTGAACAGTGCCTAGTTTTCCATCTCTCTCAGGGAATTGTGTTAAACGTCATAGACTACAAGTCTGGGCCTCCACTCTCTCAGCAGAACAACGTCTAGAAAGATTGGAACAAATACACAATGAGGCTGTGAAACTCACACTCTGTTGCACAGATACACTACCTGCCATAGAATGTGGTATCTCTTGGGTTTATTAGCAGTGTCTATCAGACTCAAAGCTTTAATGTTTGAACAATGGATCAACATTGTGGCACACAAGTGTAACCCATAAATGCTCCATTCTACTTCTAACTCAAGCCTGAGTCCAAAAAATCTTAGCCAGTTCACCAACTCTGTAGCACCACCGAGGATCCTGAAATACTTTGGTTAGTTTTTTACTCCAGATTTTGTCAGGGCACCGCGGTTAGGCTACTCTTTTCAGTTTCCAGCTGCCAAGGAATTGTTTATATGCGCAGCAATACACACGGGCCTCTGATCTCACTACTCAGAGACCAGGGAAAATTACAAAAAGTCCACATGAATAAATCCCAGCCTTTATCTGGGCTCAAATCTGGGACCTCTAGCACTCGAGATGGACACCATGCTTTGAGACTATACAGCCTCCAAAAGATACAAAGGTGTACAGGTCAAGGCATCGTGAAGCTATCAGGAAACATTAAACACCCACTGCACTAAGACCATCTAAGAAAATAAGTTTTTTAAAAATATCTCAACTACCTGTTTTTGCCATATTTTAGCGGTGTAGGACAAAGAGGTTATTTAACTGGGGATTTAAGGCTGTGTAGCTAGTACAGTTGCTACAAACTGAAAGTTATTAGTTTTATTTTTACCCATGATAGAAAAAAGTTTCATCAAAGGAAAGCCTAAAGAACTGCTCTTTAGCAGATAGTTCTTCTTCTTTCTTTCTTTTGTCAAAATCTGCTTGTGCCGCTAGGCGTCGCAGTCTATCAGATGATCGGCAACCGAGCCAGGGCGCGCTCAGTCGCTTCATATCTCGTATATTGTTTCTAGAGCAGATTTTTGTGAACTCTTAAATCCACTGCCGATTTGCTGGACCTGACACAGATTCATCCTTAAGAGAACACTGGAAAACACGTAAATCACATCGAGAACACTGAAAGATTTCACACCCGTTGAATAACACACACTGTGCAGATAGTTGGAATACCATAATTTAGATACTTTAAACGTTTCTTGAGTTTGGGCTATAGTATAGTCCCTGTGAGAAAAGTTTTATAGTATAGTATAGTCACAGTGAGAACTGTTTATATAGTATAGTCCCAGGGAGAACTTTTTGAATAGTATAGTATAGTGCCAGTGAGAACTGTTTGTATAGTATAGTATAGTCCTAGTGAGAATTGTTGTTTTTGGGGCAGAGCAGAAGTGCTTTTAAGTGCAAAGTGTTTTCTCCGGGATGTTCAGGTGTGTTAGAAAATTACCGGGCAGACAGGCTAGCTCGTTCTGCAAAACTTGGTGGTAAACTGGTGCATGGCCAACAAGATGGAACAATTAATCCAAGGAACTAACTAAAAAGCTTAACAAAAGGGGAATAACAAACACACAACTTATGGAATGATAAATATCTCGTGATGTTAGCTAAGGGAAAATGGAGCATCTACAGGTTTGACTGGAGTGTTATGATGTTGGTTTTTTACTACCAGTTGATTATAGCCTACCTTGCTGTTAGCACCACTGAAGTGTTTTATGTTTGTTTCTTGCTTCCTCTACGACAGCGGAGATGAACAATTTTTACCGCAAGTTGTCGAAACAGAGAAAGGAGAGCATTTTAGAGGACAGGCCTTTCACACTGGATGTAAGTTGCTTATGGTATCCTCCGATGTTTGTCTTCTGATTTAAATCAACCTCTGCTTAGGAATTGCAAACAGAGCTTCCATGTTCTGGAATATTGGGGTTCAAAGACACCTGCTGGTGATTTGGTAGCACACTGTCTCAAAGAAGCTTGTTGCACGCTGAAAGTGTTGCACAAATTCCATTCTTTCAGTGATGACCTCCTGGAGTCTCCAGAACACACACGCACATTCACTGAACTGTTTAGCATTGCACTCATTTACTGAACATGCTCATTTACTGAACATTTTAGCACTGCATCATTAATTGATAAAATTGACATTTTTCTCATTGACTGAACAATTTAGCACTGCACTCATTGACTGAACGATTTAACACTGCACTCGTTAACTGAACAGTTTACCACTGCACTCATTGACTGAACGATTTAACAGTGCACTCGTTAACTGAACAGTTTACCACTGCACTCATTGACTGAACGATTTAACACTGCACTCGTTAACTGAACAGTTTACCACTGCACTCATTGACTGAACGATTTAACAGTGCACTCGTTAACTGAACAGTTTACCACTGCACTCATTAATGGAACAATAATGTTCTCAACCTTCAGAGCACAAGGCAGGGGACTGAACTTCTTTGCCATGGAAAGTAATATGTAGAAATGTCAGAAGCCATAAATACCAGCATCTGTATAGCACAAACCAAGGCTCGCACACAGTGCCTCATCAAAACCTGACGCTGAAGGACAGAGCAGGACTAGAGAAGAAGAAGAAAAACGTATATATTAGACTAGTTTCACTGTTTAAATAACATAACAAGACAGATGTGGTCAAGGCCCTTTGGGAACAAGTAACAAAATCAGTAGAGAAAGAAGCTTATTATGGCCTGAAGAGAATGAGGCATGTGGGTGCAACCGGAAGGGCTGGCCAGCTCACTCTACTCAGAGGAAAGGTAAGAAGAACATATAACCAGATTGTGACTGGTACCATTAGTATTGGAACTCTGCTCTGGCTGCCGAAGATGAGGACAGGGCACGCATGGGAATGCCCGGAGTGCTGTGATGTCGATTCTTGACTCAACTCCATTCAGCTTAACTCAACTGTTTAGACAGCAAACCTGATATACTTAAAGAAACTATATATGGTGCTGTCTCCCTGTTGTTTTCTAACAATTTGGTTCATTTTGGAATGTCTTTTTGTTTGATTTTGTCTCAACAGAAGGGGAGTTTAACAAGCTTGTACAAGAGAGTTAAAGTGGTACGTAGAGTTTTTGTCGTTCTACTAACATAGGCTCATTAGAGGAGCTGAAGTGGCATTGTAATTAGTGAACTTGCCAATCAAAAAACTCATCTGGGTTTAACCCCCAAAAGGGGCAGGAATTTTTCCAACCACCATGACTCTTAGACACAGTTTCATACAAATGGGAACCAAACAATTTCCAGAGTTTTAAGGGGGATTCTTTCTTCTTCTTCTTCTTCTTCTTCTTCTTCTTCTTCTTCTTCTTCTTCTTCTTCTTCTTCTTCTTCTTCTTCTTCTTCTCCTCCTCCTCCTCCTCCTCCTCCTCCTCCTCCTCCTCCTCCTCCTCCTCCTCCTCCTCCTCCTCCTCCTCCTCCTCCTCCTCCTCCTCCTCCTCCTCCTCCTCCTCCTCCTCCTCCTCCTCCTCCTCCTCCTCCTCCTCCTCCTCTTCTACTCTCTTACTTCTCCTTCTCTTCTTCTTTTCCTCCTTTTTCTTCTTCTTCTTCTTCTTTATGTTCACTGGCTGTAAACTCTGGCAAAAAGTTATGGTTGTTCATCCACTTCTGTTTTACAAAAATGTTTTCTTATTCATTGGGGCGTCTTATACAATTAAAAATACAGTACTTTTATTACAGATCATTTACTGTTATCAGTCATATATGTTTTTCTCTGCTGTCTCCAGTCAGCAGACCCAAAACCCACCAAGATCAAGAACCTGCCTATTGCAGATGTAAGTAGATGTCATTTTCTTGCAAATGTTTCATCATTACACATTGGTCTCATTATACTTCCCCTGTTTCCTTTTGTATTTGTGGATTTTCTGTTTTATATATCCCTTGTTTTATATATCCCTTGTTTTATATATCCCTTGTTTTATGCCTGAGCTCCTTTATACTTTCCAAATTTCATCTTCTACTAGTATATTTTTTGTTGTAGCTGTTCTTTGTATCTCATGTTGTGTGTGTTAGTTCATGTATACTTTTAGCTTTTAATGTTCCAGAGTAAAATAGTGCCAGGCACGTCAAGGTGCTACAAACAAAAAAGAAACAAAGAAATAACACGAACAAAGAATGACCATAATTATAACCAGTGCTTGTATAGAAGTGGCTAAATAGCTTTCCCATGTGATGCCTAAGAAGAATACTTGGTATTAAGTGGCAGGACAAGATCACAAACGCTGAGGTATTGGAAAGAGCAGGTATTACAACAGTTCTCTGTCCAAGAAGGGTCATGTGTCTGGGTCACACCTAGAGAATGGATGATGGAATAGTCCCTAAAGACAACCTCTGTGGTTTGGGTAGAAGATGTTTAGGCCAACCTCTACTAAGATATAAAGATGTTTGCAAGCAGGATACAAATGATACAGGTATTGAGATAGAATTCATGTGAACAAAATGCTATGGGCCGTGTTGTGTGGAGGAGGCACATAAGAAAGGGAATGAGAATTAAGGAAGGAATGATTACAGAAAGGATGAGAGCTGAGGGTTTGTGAAGAAACAAACTAAACACAAACTTTGACAGCAGTGGTCCTGAAATCCCATGCTATAACTGTGGAAGACTTTTCTTAAGGCAGGCGGGTCTTGCTAGTTACGTTTACTATCGCCATTGGCTGTGAGTTCCATGCCTCCTCATAGCACAATGTAACACTATCATCTGGAAAGACGGAAAGGTGCCAGTGTATGAATGAATGGTGTAAAGAAGTGAGTTGAACGTGTAAAAGGTATCGTTGTTTTTCTCCGCACAAAAGAACTGGAAAAAGTGGAGAAGTTCCCTTTACCTGCCAGTGGCACATCAGGCATATGAGGCTAAACTGGTGTTTTTGTAGACCAGTCGGTCCTCATTGGGTAATGTGGTCAGCATGACACTGGTTTTAATGTTTCTTCTTCTTAAAGTCCATGCTGTGTGGCCTTAGTAGTCAACCTTCTGCCTCATGTACCTTCAATCAGCTCTGACACAGATTTATCCTCCATGCCATGATGTCCAACTGTCCAGTATCTGTTCTCTCGGTCTCCCCCTGCCTCTCCTCCATGGCAAATTTCCTACTGTCATGATGTACTGCAGTTTTCTCCTTCTCATCACGTGACCAAAGAATGTAGATTGTCTCTTTCTGATTTAGGCAATCATTTCTCTTCATGGGTCATTTTCTTTAAAGACGTCCTTATTACTCTTGTTATGTGTCCAGGGTATTCTCATCATCCATCTATAAAACCACATCTCAATAGCTTCCAAATAATTTTTCACTAACTTACCAACTATCCTTGATTCACTTCCATATATCAAAATAGTATTTATTTGGCTTTTAAAGATTCTCTTTCTCTTCTTAAATAATGTTTAGCAAGTAATAATTTCCATATTTTATGTCCTCGCTCATTTATACTTTATACTTTAATAATTGTATGTCCTAGCTAGTAATACTTTCTATGATTTCAGTATGTTCTGCCTTTGTTATGTGTTTTATCTTTGTTGTATTCTCATCTGTCTTCCTATGAGCAGGGTTAATGTTGTTCTCCCCATGTTTTACGTGCTGGCTAGTGTTACGCTTCCCATGTTTTACGTGCTAGTAAATGCAATCCCAATATTTTATGTACTAGTTAAATATTATATTTCCCATGTTTTATGTGCTAGTTAGTGTTATACTTCCTATGTTTTTGTGCTAGTTAATTCTATACTCCCTGTGATTTGTATGCTAGGTAATGTTATAATTGTCATATTTTTATGCTAGTTAATGTTATACTTGCCATGTTTTTATGCTTGGTAATGTTAAACTTGCCATGTTTTTATGCTAGTTAATGTTATACTTGCCATATTTTTATGCTAGGTAATGTTGCACTTCTCATGTTTTACATGCTAGTTAGTGTTAAACTTCCCCTGTTTTAAAACTAGCAAGAAGCTTGGGAACAAGAAAGACTTCGACAGCCGATAGTCTGGGAGGGAGTGCAGATTGACCCTGCCCCATTTCAGTTGGTGGAGAGGACATCACTGCACAAGGTCAGTCATCATTCTGCTTCTCTGTATCATGGGATTTGTTTTTGGCTATGTTTTGTTTTTTAAACCTCATGTTGAATGGCATTGGTAGTCATGCTTCTTCACTGCCTTCTGTCTCACATCTACTGTGATGTCTAATTGAGATGATTTTTCCATGCCATGATGCTAAACTGTCCATCATCTTCTCCCTTGCTCCCCCTCCCCTCTTTTCCATTTATAACGCTGTCAGGACTTAGTCCAGTTTTCCTCCCTATCATAGTCTTTTTTCCATTTATAACGCTGTCAGGACTTAGTCCAGTTTTCCTCCCTATCATAGTCTTTTTTCCATTTATAACACTGTCAGGACTTAGTCCAGTATTCCTCCCTATCATAGTCTTTTTTCCATTTATAACGCTGTCAGGACTTAGTCGAGTTTTCCTCCCTATCATAGTCTTTTTTTCCATTTATAACGCTGTCAGGACTTAGTCCAGTTTTCCTCCCTATCATAGTCTTTTTTTCCATTTATAACGCTGTCAGGACTTAGTCCAGTTTTCCTCCCTATCATAGTCTTTTTTTCCATTTATAACGCTGTCAGGACTTAGTCCAGTTTTCCTCCCTATCATAGTCTTTTTTTCCATTTATAACGCTGTCAGGACTTAGTCCAGTTTTCCTCCCTATCATAGTCTTTTTTCCATTTATAACGCTGTCAGGACTTAGTCCAGTTTTCCTCCCTATCATAGTCTTTTTTCCATTTATAACGCTGTCAGGACTTAGTCCAGTTTTCCTCCCTATCATAGTCTTTTTTCCATTTATAACGCTGTCAGGACTTAGTCCAGTTTTCCTCCCTATCATAGTCTTTTTTCCATTTATAACGCTGTCAGGACTTAGTCCAGTTTTCCTCCCTATCATAGTCTTTTTTCCATTTATAACGCTGTCAGGACTTAGTCCAGTTTTCCTCCCTATCATAGTCTTTTTTCCATTTATAACGCTGTCAGGACTTAGTCCAGTTTTCCTCCCTATCATAGTCTTTTTTCCATTTATAACGCTGTCAGGACTTAGTCCAGTTTTTCCTCCCTATCATAGTCTTTTTTCCATTTATAACGCTGTCAGGACTTAGTCCAGTTTTCCTCCCTATCATAGTCTTTTTTTCCATTTATAACGCTGTCAGGACTTAGTCCAGTTTTCCTCCCTATCATAGTCTTTTTTTCCATTTATAACGCTGTCAGGACTTAGTCCAGTTTTCCTCCCTATCATAGTCTTTTTTTCCATTTATAACGCTGTCAGGACTTAGTCCAGTTTTCCTCCCTATCATAGTCTTTTTTCCATTTATAACGCTGTCAGGACTTAGTCCAGTTTTCCTCCCTATCATAGTCTTTTTTCCATTTATAACGCTGTCAGGACTTAGTCCAGTTTTCCTCCCTATCATAGTCTTTTTTCCATTTATAACGCTGTCAGGACTTAGTCCAGTTTTCCTCCCTATCATAGTCTTTTTTCCATTTATAACGCTGTCAGGACTTAGTCCAGTTTTCCTCCCTATCATAGTCTTTTTTTCCATTTATAACGCTGTCAGGACTTAGTCCAGTTTTCCTCCCTATCATAGTCTTTTTTCCATTTATAACGCTGTCAGGACTTAGTCCAGTTTTCCTCCCTATCATAGTCTTTTTTCCATTTATAACGCTGTCAGGACTTAGTCCAGTTTTCCTCCCTATCATAGTCTTTTTTCCATTTATAACGCTGTCAGGACTTAGTCCAGTTTTCCTCCCTATCATAGTCTTTTTTCCATTTATAACGCTGTCAGGACTTAGTCCAGTTTTCCTCCCTATCATAGTCTTTTTTCCATTTATAACGCTGTCAGGACTTAGTCCAGTTTTCCTCCCTATCATTTCACATTGTATTTGTCCATTTTGTTCTCATCATTAGTGTAGAAAAACTCATCTCTGCAGTTTCCACATCATTTTTTCACTAATTGGTGACTGGGTATTTCACTTGCATATATCAGGATTGGCTGTATATATGTATGTATGTATTTGATTGTGTATGTTTTATAATACATTGTTTTTTTGTTTTGTTATATCTTTCGAATGGGGTGGGTTATCCAACAGTAAAGATGATCCTATAGCAAATATTGAAGTTTTGGTTTGTAACATTAGGCCTCACAATATCCTCATAGTGGCTCTACGAGGTTAAATGTTCCCCTCCTCATTACTTTTCTTTCCAAGATAATTTCCTTAAAGTTCTTTAAATTGTTTTCCATTTGTATAATTTTGGTTTGGAACGAGATATTGAACTTATACCACTGTTTCAGCAGGCAAGTGCACTAGCCATTATATCATATTCCTATTTCTTTCTCGAGTTACCTCATCGAAGTGTTGGAGGCCTGGGGCAGGGAAAGATGTCAGGGTCTTCTGTGTGTTCTTTCATGTGCATTGTATAAGTTGGTCTTCCTTTTCTTAAGACAGTTCTTGATGCCACCATTCCATGTTCTGCATGGTCCCCACGCTCTGTGTTCAGCATATATTTCTTCAGCATGGATCTTTGTGGCAGTTTGTACCAGAGCATTCTCATCAGCTGGCTAAGCCATCTCCTATGCTGCTCTATAATAAATTGTATAACAGGTTGCAGTCCTACTCTTCTTCTGATTTCCTAATTTTTTAATTTAATATAATTTTACTCCTGCAGCTCTTCTTCTAAGAGATCTCATTTTTGTTATGATTTTTGCCCCCAATAGTTTTAGTAAGAGTTCAAGTTTGACAACTAAAGTTGGCAAAAAAAAAGTATATCTTTTTAGATTTGCCTCATATCACTGCAACTTATATTACCGGAAAGTGAAAGTGATGTATGTGAAGTTTAAAATGGCACTGCTAATGTTCTGTCCTCTTGTTAAAAACTTACCCCCTATGAAACTTAGTCTTGGCTTGAAACCATGTCTCTCTTGTTAAAAACTTACCCCATATGAAACTTAGTCTTAGCTTGAAACCATGTCTCTCTTGTTAAAAACTTACCCCCTATGAAATTTAGTCTTGGCTTGAAACCATGTCTCTCTTGTTAAAAACTTACCCCCTATGAAACTTAGTCTTGGCCTTAAACCTTGTCTCTTGTTCACTACGTAAGTTGCTTTTTGTACTGTTTTTTTTTAAATCCCCTAGTGAAGAGAATGTAGGCCCTCAAGCAGCTCACACTAAGTTGTCCTGTCCTTTACCATTATGTGCGACTCACCCCATGCCATATTTTTTTCACCAGTCCACTGCATGTTAGTCAATGATGCAGACTTCTTTTGTGTATCTCTGTGCCATTTCATAATTTGTTTTCTAAGAGAAGAGAGTTCTCTTGTCTTGATTGGCTGGTTTTAGTTTGTTTTAAAGCTTGTTCGTGGTTAGTTGGCTTTTGCAGCTTAAATCTTTATGGGTAATGTAGCCAACCATATTTCATTCCCATCATGTTGTTCAAGCATTCACTGTGTGTTTTATACATTTCTTATATGTGGAAAAATGTCTCCAGGTTCATTCTCTGTTCTCTTTGCTTGGACTCAGCCATGCCTTTGTCACCAACACAGGCTGTCTTGTTGGGGTGGTTGGCCTCAAGGAGGTAGGTGTTGTAGTATTTTTATTTTATGTGTGTGTGTTTTGTTTTTTTAGCAAGCTTCAGTAGTCTTTGGTTCATTAAGAAGATATAGCAACCCATAGTTATACATAAATTACCAGATAGCAACCCTTACATGCACACACAGAAGTAGCTGATAAATGAGCTACATGTACCAACTTTGTATTACCAGATAGCACCACTTACATGCACACACAGAAGTTTTGTACCCAGTCCCGTCTTTCTAGCTGGGTTCTGCTGACAGAGAGAAACCAGACCATGGTCTATAACACTTTATACAAGTCCCTGATAGAGCAGGAAGAGTAGTCTTTGTTCAGTGTCAGCATATGCCATTGCCTTCAGCGCTGTCAGACCTTTCCTGGCTCTAACTATGACATTGTCTATGTGATTCTTGTATGACAAACATCTGTCAAAAGTTATGCCAAGGTATCTCATTGTGTTCGTTCTATCGTTCTCTATACCATGCATGCTCACAACTGGTGTAGGTATTTTGACAGTGTGGGTTTTCAAGGAGAACCATGTTAAGAAAACCTTTGCCAGGTTTACCTGTTCGCTTGATTCCTGGCACCACTCACTGAGTTGATCTAATTCATGCTGTAGCGTTGTCGTAATTTCATTCCTGTTGTTTCCTCGTCTTCACTCAAGGATATTATCTAATGATGTGTACACATTAAAAGAATGGGAGACAATGGTGATTCCTGGGGCAAGCTCATTAAGACACGTTGAGGTTTTAATGACCCAATACCACACCTCATCGACATTGTTCTTTTGAAGAGCACTGCTGCGATACAGTTGACCCATTTTATCTCTTTGTGGATATCCATCATCAGTCTGATGAGCATGTTGTATGGAACGCTGTTGTACGCGTCTTCTAAGTCAATAAGTGGCTGCAACAGTTTCTATTCCTGCTTGGAAGCCCTCATACGTGTTGTAAGCTAATACTGCCGCATTGCACCAAGTATTTCTCTAATTTTTGGGGTCAACTTTCAAATCATGATTTTTTCCTCAAGTGAACACATCTGCTGAATAATGTCCTCAGCCTGACCCATCCATGCTTTTCCTCTTTTTAACATGCAGCCTTTTCTCTTCTTGATTTCATTGTTCAGCGGGTGTCATTGACGATTAGGTAGCCATGTTGTCAACACATCAAGAGGCCAACAAAGAAAGAGATACTTGGAGGGAGTAAAAGAGATACTACAGAAATTAAATATGACATTAACACAAGCTAGGCAGGCAACCAGCTGAAGACAGGAAACTACATCTAACTCCTCTCTGTGATACTTTACAGCATAAGCAGTAGCACAAAAGAAGAAGATCCACATACTGCACTATGCATCCAGATACTAGCTTCCCATCCTTCTTCTTCTTATCGTTCACTTGAAATAGATTATCTATATCTGCAGTGTTGTCTCTAGAATGAACTTCACTGTCTTTTGTAATTCACTCAGCGACCCGTAAAGTTTGACTTGCACCGATATTTCTCTTTACCAAAAGTTTTGTCTTGATATGTTGTATTTAGGACAGTCTTGGAGGACATGATCTGTTGTCTCAGGTGCCAATCCACATGTGCACATGGCTGATTCGCTGATTTTAAATTGTATGTACATGTGGCTGCGAAGTCGATTGTGTCCCATCCTTTTAAGTGTTATATTTATTCACATACTTATTCTTACAGCTGAATCAAATTGGGTACAAAATAATTTCTGCAGTGTTTTGGGGAATTATCTACGAAGGAAAGGGGATGAGAAAGGGAACTGGTCACTCCACCTGTGAAAGCAAAACACCTCACTTCCCTGTAGCAGTACAGTGAAACCTCAGGATAGGAGTGAAGGATACAAGGTCAGGCTTGCCATTTGTGTTGCCCCAGTATAGGAGGCGAGCTGGAGATACGAGAACTCTCGGCATTACACAAAAACATCTCAAATAACGTTTCAATGGGTTAGCTACTGTTAATATTCTGGAGGAAGACTTGAACCAGTTGACAAGGCACTTACTGATGATGGACTGTAGCATCATGGTGGGAAGTAACCCCATTTTCTGCTGTCTATAAAAACAAAAACAAAAAAGCAGTGCCACAAATTTCCCTGTTTAATAACAACAAAACACCTCATTTTGTTTTTTGGATTTTTGGAGGTTAGAACATTAATTTTGATGGGGCAAATGGTTTTAGGATTCATCATGGAAGAGATTAAATCTATGTCCGGAGGTTCCCACTGTATTTGCTATTACCTGCCTTAACCTTTATTCTCGGCAGGCCAGCATGATAGTGATGATGATGATATGGAAATAATCGCTCTTTGTTTTATTTCACAACAGTTACGAATTGCAATTCAAGGAGAGATTGAGCACCAGGGAGACGGGAAGAAGATAGTAACCGACTCTAAGCTTGCTGAAGAGGAGAGAGCTGCTCAGGATGAGGAAACAGCCCCCATCGATGATGCACAGCTTGAAGTCGTAGAAGAACCACATTCACCACAATACAGGCTTCATGTCGGTGGCGAAAACAAAGATAAGGATACACAAGCCTAGACTAGGAGAGAAGAATAATTATAGCTGAGAGTGGAAGGATAATTCTAGTTTGGGGTATCATGAGACTGCCTGCTTGGTATGTAAGGATAATTCTAGTTTGGGGTATAATGATACTGCCTGCCTGGTATGTAAGGATAATTCTAGTTTGGGGTATCATGAGACTGCCTGCTCGGTATGTAAGGATAATTCTAGTATGGGGTATCATGAGAGGTATGTAAGGATAATTCTAGTTTCCGGTATTATGATACTGCCTGCTTGGTATGTAAGGATAATTCTAGTTTGGGGTATCATGAGACTGCCTGCTCGGTCTGTAAGGATAATTCTATCTTGGGGTGTAATTATACTCAAAGCTTAGACTGCAAAGGTGTTTTTACTTATAATTTTAAAATACTAATGGTCAAGTCAGATTTAGTGGATACTTTTATCTTTAGTATTTATGTAGGTAACTCAAAACTGAAAAGAGACTTCTAGCTTTGAATGTGAGCTTACGGTTAAAAAGTACTCTAAGTGTTTATGATATAAGCTTGCAGATAAAAGATACTGTGTTTGTTTTGCTTGTAAGCTTACAGTAGATGTTACTTTCATTGTTGAGGACATTAGCTGCATAAAACATGCTCTCATTGTTTAGGATGTAAGCTTACAGTTTAAATATACTCTGATTGTTTAGGATATAAGCTTACAGTTTAAATATACTCTGATTGTTTAGGATATAAGCTTACAGTTTAAATATACTCTGATTGTTTAGGATATAAGCTTACAGTTTAAAGATATTATCATTGTTTACATTATATGTTTGTACCAATAAAGGTACTTCTAATATGACCAACATGGTCCCTTTTCTGGATTAATGTGAATTACTCTTTTTTACCTCTCAATTACTTTAGCCTCTTTGCAATTTAGCCTCACTAATCCTTCAACCTAATTACTCCGTTCATCCCATCTTCTTTACTCTTGTTACTCCTTTAGTCTTATTACTCTTTCATTTTCGGAGTTCTTTCCACACATTCTGTCCTTCAGCCTCATCTTGCCTTTTAACAATAGCACTAGCAAACAGAATTGGACTTCTTCATTAAGAAATACTTTCATTCTTTAGGATGCAGATGCATTGTTTAAACAAGTATCTTCAACTATGAGCTTACATCCCAAGATAAAAAATACCTTTTAAGTGTAAGCTTACATCCCAAGCAGTGAGAATACCTTTTAACTGTAAGCTCACATCCCAAGCTCTGAGAGTACCTTTTAGCTGTAAGCCTACATCCTAAGCAGCGAGAATACCTTTTAACTGTAAGCTTACATTTTAAGCCATGAGAATACCTTTTAAGTGTAAGCTTACATCCCAAACAGAAAGAATACCTTTTAAGTGTAAGCTTACATCCCAAACAGAAAGAAAACCTTTTAAGTGTAAGCTTACATCCAAAGCAGAAATAATTCCTTTTAAGTGTAAGCCTACATCCCAAGCAGTGAGAATACCTTTTAAATGTAAGCTTACATCTCAAGCAATAAGAATACCTTTTAAGAGTAAGCTTACATCCCAAGCAGTGAAAATACCTTTTAGCTGTAACCTTACATTCAGAACTAAAAGTCTCCGTGCAGTTTTTAAAAATTCTTTTTAGTTATTTTTATTTTACACACTAAAGATTTCTAAAAAAAAAAAAAAAATCCATTAAATGTAAGAACATAGTTAGAATGTCACTACCAGTTGTGTCTGGTGATATGTGTATTATATTTAATCAGCAGATGTTTACAATATTTACCACATGTACCACCATTGTATATTCTCTGTTTGATCTGTCACGGTGGTCTTCTGTGTTAGCTGTTTTTGTTGTCTCACATTCACTTCATTAGTTTGGTGGGCTGTTTCTTTTAACCGGTTTGGAGGAGGGTTCGTTATTTAATTTTATGAGATCTGGGAGTGTTCATTTTTTTCATGAGATTTTGAAGTGTTCATTATTTTATGTCTGGAAAGTGTTCATTATTTTGTGAGATATAGGAGTGTTCATTATTTGTATGAGATCTGGGAGTAATCATTATCTTACAGGATCTGGACAGATGTTCATCAGTTAATTTTAGGAGTTTGTGAAAAGCATTTGTTATTTATTTATCAGTTTTCTTAGATTGTTCCTGTTATGAGATCCAAACCTGGTTCTTGGTTGATTTATGGGATGATCTGAGCCAGCTCTTTAATTACCAGGATATTTAGCTGGGCATTCCAAGGTAGCAATAATCACAGTAAACATAAACGGAGTACGGGAGCACAACTGTCACAGTTGCAGCAAACATATACCCAGCTAGACATTGGAATAACTAGCTAGATTTCTATAGTATGATTAGGCTAAATACCAGCCACACCATTCAGTGTTTTGTTGGTACACATGGAAAATGCCTGGTCACAAATACAAAATACCCGGTCACCCATGGTGCGTTGCTTGGGACTTTAAAAAACAAAAGTTAATTTTATGACATTGTTTACTGTGATGATATGGATGCAGCCAATGTTTACTGTTATGAGATATGGTTGCGGTTATTGTTTAATTTTATGAGTTATAGACTTCTACTTTAATGAGATCTTGACGCATTCATGTGTTTCTTTATGAGATCTGGATGTATTTATTAATAATTTTTTTCTTTGCAAGACTCTCAAATTGTATTCTTTATTTATTCAGCTTCTCAAAGGATGTTCATATTTTGTCAATAATTCTTTTCAATTTTACAACATTCCACTTGTATTTTGGTTTCTTGATTATATCTGTTTTACGTGCAAAATTTTGATGAAGTTTTATGCTGTTGTTTTTATCATGAAACTTATTTTGGGTTAGGACATCTTGATTATAAATTATCAGAATATGCATTATGTTATTTTATACTTGTTAGGGTTTTATATTTTATTTTTGTTGTTGCTGGGATAGACAGAAAGAGACAGTCTGCATTCTTTGGTCCTGTCTGGAGAATATCATGTCAGCAGGAAAGTTGAAGAGGAAGAGAGGCAGAGATAGACCTAGGGAAAAGAGGCTGGACGGTTTGGCACTCTGGAATAGAAGAACATCTGTGTATCTTTTTTCTGGGCTTGAAAGAGGCTAAGACCCAGCGGAAACTTGTCCCAACATCAGAAAGAGGCAGGCATCATCTTTTTTGTGTGTGTGGCCTTTTTATGAGAAGAGAAAAACTGGTATAAAAGTTTATAGAAAGAGAGATAGGGTAAGACCAAGAAGACGATGGAGAGATAATATCCAGACAGACCTGCAAACACTTGGTGTCACCAACTGGAAAGAGAAGGCCAACCAGAGAGATGAATGGAGGTGGGTGATATCTGCAGGAATGAACCTCAAAGACTCAGAATGCTTAAAAGGAATAAGAGAGAGGGTAAGGCAACGAGAGAAAAATACATGACAGCAGATGTTTATCATGGCATGGAAGGGTGTCAGCTCAGCAATGGAACAGATAAATAGTGTTGGAGATAGCAAGATGTAGAAAGGCATGACCAGCCATGCTGGTCGGCAGAGCACTTGATGATATTGATAATGATTAGTGTTTATTTCTTTTTCCTTTATTTTATCATACAAATTATGTATGTGGTCATAGTTCTTGCTCCTGTAATGAATAATGAAAAATTATATATGGAACACATTTGTTCTTACTATATTTTGCAGTGAAAAATTTACTGTAAGATTATGTTTCACGTGACTGTATATCTACATAAACATAAATCTTATTGCCTTTTGATAATCAAAATATTTATTTAAGAACAGTGATTCTTGTTGCATTTTTATCATCAAAACTTCCATATAAGAAAATATTTTATTTGTTTGCTGATAATCAAAAATTTTATTTCTTAACATGTATTTGGTTTCTGGATGATCAATAACTAAATCAGAGAACATATATTTTGTTCATTTGTGATAAAAATATATAAGGAGTAATCAAAAATTTTATTTCTGAACATATATTTTGTTCATTTATGATCAAAATTTATAAGGAATAATCAAAAATTTTACTTCTGAACGTATATATAGGGAACCGATATATATTTTGTGTTTTAAGGATGAATATGTTGTTATGAAACAAGCATTTTGATTTTTTTTTTATTGAAAATTCTTTTTTTTTCTTTTTTCTTTTGAGAACATCTTCTTCTACTTCCCGTTCACAAACTGTAAATTCTGGCTGAAAGTTCTGGCCCTTCATCCATTTCTGGACTTTGGTCTTATTCCAAAACTTGAGCTTTGCATGCACATCCATTTTACATATCTGGTTTATTTGATGCAGTCTGTTGGTTCCTTGTCTCTCAGGCAAATGCATTCCAACTTCGAGGGAAACACCTCTAATTAGTCGACTTTTACGACATGTTACTTAGGGGTGGGCAGTGAGTATATGCTTTTTGTCCCCAAAATGGAGCACCGGAACCCATACAGGGACTTTTTATTTTAGAACAAATATTTTGTTTCTTTATAATTATAAATTTTAGATGGTGACATGTATTGATTTGTTGCTAAACACAGATTCCATACAGGAAGATATGTTATGTTAAATGGTGAACACAAATTTTATAAGGCAACATTTATTTTGTTACGGGAACATATTTTGTTTGTTGATGATCAGAAATTCTTCGTGAAAATATTTTGGTGCATTTTTTTTAAATCAAACAAATATTTTGAAATATTTTTGATACTCAGAAATGCATTTATTTTAATGAATACATGTCTGCTGGTTGGTGTTGTTGTTTTTATAAAATACTTTTCTATTTATTTAAAATATAAAATAAAAATTTGAGTTTAGGAACATATTTCCTGTCACTCAGTGAGCACAAGCTTCTCTACACAAGACTACAGACCGCTGTAGCCATTAACTCTTTGTCCCAGGGAACGCATCATGCGTTTTTAGGTTCCTACCTAGAAGTCCAATAAACGCATGATGCGTCGATTTTAGTTTCTCTTTACTACCCATTGGGCCTGTGATGCTAAACCCCCTGGGACTCAAAGAGTTAAATGTGCCCCATTTGTAACTTTTTTGGAAGTTGAAGGACTGAAGTGTCTCGACCTTGCCCAGTCTGTTTGCCATCCAGGATGAGATTCTGAAGTCTCAAGGGTGCTCAGACTTTCAGGTAGCAGCCCCGAGAGGGGTAAACAAATGATGGTGGAGGCCACTCAGTTGTAATTAGAAGTTATTTATGAGAACACATTTTATTTTGTTGGTATTGCAATCACCAATTTTGTTTAGTAAGAGATTTCTTGTAGTATGGTTTGATTTAAAAGAATAAACATTTTTTAAATCGTTTTCAGTCCAGAACATAAATCAATCTGTTAATCAAAACTTCTTCTTCTTCATAGTGTTTACTGCCTGTAAACTCCTATGAAAAATGTTGGTTGTTCATCCACTTCTGGATTTTGGTCTTATTCTAGAACTTCTTTAGAGCTGAAATGCTAAAGAAAGATTCTCAGAATATCTTGGACAAAGAGGAGAAATATTGACATCTTAAAAGATCTGAACATCAAGGAAGATTGGCTAATGGACAGCGTCCTGTCTCGAAAGCTGAAATATTTTGGTCATATCAAGCGCCACGACGGATTGGAAAAAATTATAGCAGAAGGCATGGTACCAGGAAGGAGGGGCAGGGGCCGACCAACAGGAAGATGGGCACAGGATATAAGTGACTCCTTGAGTGTGAAAGTGCATGAGGTGGGAGAACTGGCGAGAGACTGAGTTTCTTTCCGGCAGACTGTGATGAGAGCGACGTTCTGCAAAGGACCTGCTACATGATGATGATGATCTAGAACTTAGGTTTTGCATGCATGTTTTACAGATTTAGCTTATTTGTAAGCAGACCGTTGACGTAAACTTGAGCCTCAGAATAAATAATTAAGGAGAATTCTACGAATATTTTGGCCAAACAAGATCATAAACGAAGAACTGAGGAGGAAAATAGAATATGCATAACTGGCAAATGTTATCGAAGTAAGACGATGGAGATGGCTTGGACATGTTTTGCAGAATGCCTTGTGACACTCTGGCAAAAACACTCTCCGGTGGACAGCAGATGGAAAAAAGAGATGTGGACGACCTAAGGAAACCTGGAGAAGGACAATAGAACGGGAAATTAAGGAATGACATGGGATACCATGGGCAGAAAAGCAGCTGACCGGCAGCAATGGAGATCCGTTGTGAATGCCCTATGTGACAATAGCAACATGAAGAGGATTTAGAAGCAGACTGCTGTATCCTCACTTCAATGGACACACCCCCTAATAAGTCAGCTATTACAACATACTTGTTCGGGGGTCAGTGGGTCTGTTCTTCTCTCCCAAAAATGGGACCCTGAACCCACACAGGGAAATCAAAAATTACAAATGGTAGCAAATTTCTGCAATGTATATTTTTCAGTGAAGGTGAGTTAGTTTCATTACACTTTGTATCAGTTTGGGGTGTTCCCATAAGCCTTGATGCTAAACTAACATATTCTCAATGGTAGGAAAGTGAACAAACGTATTTTAAAAAGGCTCGCTAATTGGGTACAAAGTTCCACTTGACATTTGGCCCTTCCAGACACTCAACTTTCACTCAGACATAGTGTTTTGTCCATGTTAGGTTTATATAGCAGTATTCGTAATATGAATGTCAAGTCAAATACTCAGAGGCATGGATGGCTAAAGCAGACTTTCAACAAAACATACACACATGCATAGTTAGTTCTTTCTCTTAAGCCTAGGGCGGCACATAGGGCAGAGGTCATAGCTCTCCATGTCTGGGTTTGAGAGAGCAGGGGGAATGTTTGTTTCATCCATTCTGAGTGCATGGCTGATGTAGTTCCAGTGGCACTTTCTCGTAAAATGTGATACATTAAACATACATTCAACAATTCGTACGTACATACATACCAATAATGCATGCATACATATATACATTCATTCATAACACACACATTCAAACAACACATATACATAATGGAGTTCTTACATATACATACTGGAGTGTGTGTGTGTGTTTTTTTTTTTAATGAACAAGTCCCTCAAACCATTTTTGTAATTATGTTTTGAGAGCCAAGTCATACTGATCTTGCCTCATCGCTATAGATGTGAAATCATGTTTTACCATTGCTGAATCTTGTTATTTGATGATGATGAAATATTTTAAAATTTTGTTAGCTTCTGCTGTCTATATTCACTGTGGATTGAAATAATTTATCATTGTTAACTATGGTTGTCATGTTTTTTGTTGTTGTTGTTGCTGGACTGAAATAACATTTAACCACTGTTTTAGCTTGTCTTTATATTATTCACTGAGAAAGGAATTTCATTGTATTGCTGTTGAATCATAGCATGCAATTTTCCCTTAAATTATCAACATAGACACTGTAATGTCAAAGTAACAACTTCAGAGTACTGTCATCGCTATCATCATGTGCCATGCTGAGCAGCGCAGGCATTAATGTTCCCCCACAGATGCATGTCCTGTGTGTTTGAGTTTGACCTTTGATTGTCTTCTGTTCTACTGTTCTACCCTACATAGCATATGTCACTTGCTTTTTTTTATGTTTTTTTTTTTCAACAACTCTTTAACCGTTATAGTCGCTTCTTTTGTTCTGCCGTCTCTGCCCTTGAAATGGTGATTAGCATGTTGTGTTGTGGTTTATAGCTAGACTGTGATATCTGCACCTTTAAGCCCGATACATGTAATTTCTAATCTGTCATTGCCTTTGACAACATTCTTATTGTATTGTGTTCAAACACCCCCCCCCCACCTTCCCTTTTTTTTTTACAGAACCCTGGAACCCACACAGAAAACCCTCTTCAAAACCTCTTCATTTTCTCTTTGTTTCCTTGAAATAAAACCTTTTCTTCTGTAAAGCCACACCTAAAGGGTCTGAACTGATTTCTTACTCTGTATGTTTGTCTCTGTTCTCTCCCACCCAGTCATGTAGCATTTATTTATGAGAGTAATTTTTTATTTTTTTTATTTTTTTTCAAAGTATGAGAGTCATAATATTCTGTTTCTTGTTTTCCTTAGCATTCTTTGACTGTAACTCTAACAAGCATCACTTCAGAGGTTCCAGGTAGTTAGCATCCTTTAAATATTTTCTCCAGGTTATGCCGGTGTGTTGGGAAATGAGCAGGCAAATAGACTGACTGGCTCTGCACCACTTGATGGTGAATTGATGAATGACAAGTTAGATATTGTGAGGGCCCTTTGGGAAAGGGTGAACACTGCAGAGCGCAGATACATCATTACGGTCTAAGGAGAATGGCGCTGCAAGAAGTTCCCAGGGGATCTGGCCAAAGCTGAACACTCAGGGAAAGGGCAAGATAGATATACAATCAGACAGTTACTGGTACCATCGGAATTAGAACTCTTCGCTTGCTGCTGAAGAAGGTGACTGAGCACTTATGGGAGTGTCTCGAGTGCTGTGATGTCGATTCTCAATTCAACATTCTTTCTTATATATTTTTTCTTTGTTTTTATAATTTTTTATTGTTTCTATGTAATTTTTTTTTAACGCTTTTATTCATTTTATAGTTTAAAAAAATACTTCAACTGTTGCTTTTATAAGTTATTTTGTGGTCTGTTTTTTTTTTTTTTTTCAGTGTAATTTTGATACTGTTCTATTTTTGATTTTTCTAAACTGTAAACTTCTATATTAAGGAGCAGATGGCCAAATTATTAAAATACTTGCCTCTTGGACAGGTGACCTGAGTTCTAGTGAAGGTCAAACAATTTTGTCAGAGTTGAAACCAGCACACAACATTGCTACTGGGATACATTTGTACTGCTGTTTCTGAAACTTAATTAAAATGTGTTTTTGAAATTTGTAACTGAACAAATGATACTATATATATATATATATATATTCGCAACATGCACAAATAATATAAAAAAAATGATGTTTCTTTGGTTTTGTTTTCAGAGTCAAAGGATATTTTATCATTAGCCACATTCCACACAAAAGTGGAAGATTGTCTATCTAAATATAAGCCACATTTTATACAGCAGTGGTTATGTTTGTCTGTGCCAGAATCCACATGACGGTGGCTAGGTTTGTGTATGTTAGACTTCATATAACAGGGATTTATGTTTGCTATATTCCACATTCCACACAACTACAATTATAATATCCATTATCCACATTCCGTTGAATATTGATTGATAAAGTTTCACAGCAGTAGCTAAGGTTACAATAAACCAACCATCTTCTGCTGGGTAGGGACAGTTTTGCATTCCACACAGCGATGACAATTTTCCAACACTGACATATCAGTTTTAAAGTTTCCTGTATTGCACAGAGTAGTTCCAAAGTTTTCCCATCTCCCACATTCCAAATATGAGTTTCAAAGTGTCCCGTCTCCCACATTCCACACATTGATTTTAAGATTTCCCATCTCCCACATTCCACACAGCAGATCCAGAGTTTCCAGTCTCCCACATTCCACACAATAGTTTCAAAATTTTCCATCTCCCACATTACACACAGCAGATCCAGAGTTTCCAGTCTCCCACATTCCACACAATAGTTTCACAATTTTCCATCTCTCACATTACACACAGCAGATCCTGAGTTTTCTGTGACAAAAATTAGATCTGCTTGAAACAGATAAAAAAAAATGATGTTGATATCAGCCTCAAACAGTTTTAATACCGGGAAGGCTAACCTGGGCAACAGCTGCATGCAGAAGTTGGATATGTCAGCTAAAAAAAGGCACAAATATTTCAGCCATATTGTAAATTTGTACAACAGATTTACATCTTCGGATGAGCACAGAGGAAGAAGAAGAAATTAATTTAGAGCAGAAGAAGAATAGTAGCAATTTGTATGTGAATGCTATGTTTCTCATTATCACAAATTGATGGTTCACTTGATATCACTTTGTGAAATAGCCAGAAATATTGTTTGCCTTACCTGTGCAGTTGTAGTCATCTTCTAGTCACAACCATATATATTTGTTCATGTTTGTGTATTGTTAGGAGGTGTTCCCTTGCTCGGTGTCATCTACAAGGACGAACATTGCTAAAGTATTTGTGATGACAAAAACTGATTCTTTCTATAAATATGCAAAGTAGAGGACCCCTTTGCTTGTCTTTGGGCATTTAGAGCTAGACCTGTATTTTATAAACCAGTCAGCACTCAGTGGGTGATGTGGTCTGAATCACGTTGGCCGCTTTTACTTCCAAAGACTTTTACCAGATACCTTAATAAGGCTGGGTCGACCTGGGAACCAAGTCTATAAATATGAGGAAAGTCGATTTTACACATCTAGTCCTTCCCTGCACAGAACTGCTGGTTGCGCAGGGCTTGTGTAGCCATTATGGGTGTCCTGGTATCACTTCTTTGGGGGTTGAATGGATGTATCTGAGATCTGCCCTGTTGTCTGCCATTCAGATTTAGATTTGTTTAATCTGGGAGTGGTAAACCTTCAGTTAGCTGTCCTGAGGGGGATACATTCATCAGTTTTTACACGTTTACTTGACATCACCATGTTCACACAAGAATTACCCAGTGAAGAAATGGTGTTGAAATCTACACAGCATTTATGCATATCAATGTCCTCCAGGAAGTGTATTAAAATATCAACTGTTTTCCACATTTAAAAAAAGTGGATAAAGAATATTGTAAGCCAGTGTTTCCCAAACTGTTTTTGGTCGCGGCACTGTTTTTCATTTAGAAAGTTTACACGGCACCCTAATTCAAGTTAAAGTATGACTATTCGTGTCTTGGTTAAATTAATTTTGAAACTTTTACAATATTTTGCGGCGCCCCTGTGAAGAGGCCGCCTCTCTCCCGGGCGCCGCGGCGCACAGTTTGGGAATCACTTTTCTAAGCAATATGTCTTTGTGAGCTGGGGTGAGGAGGAGATTTCTTTAGGGTTAAATGGAGCCAGTCTTGATGTATGGAAGTGAATCATGGAGTCACTTGGTTTAGTTTACTGCAGCCAACTTCCTGCCAAAGTTTACAGCTGATGAACACGAGGAAGAAGAAGAACACTTGATTCAGGGGGAAATTATATTGACATCTACACAGCACTGATACAGATCAGTCTTCCGGAAATTATACTTCAAATTGTAAAAAGCGGTGTGTCACAGGGTGAAGATAATATACTTAAAGTATACGTGTTTTTTTTTTTCTTAGTAAAAAGTATAATTACACAGGGTGGAGAATATTTTATGCAATATATCAGCTGAGGTGTGAAAGTTCTTTAGAGTTTTATGGAGCTAGTTGTGATGTATGAAGTGAATAACTACCATTCAACCATTTATGAGAAATTATGTTGTTATTTACACATTATTTATACAGGTCTTCCAGAATATGTACTTAAATAACTGGATTTTTCCTATGATAAAAACTACACTTCACAATATAAAGAATATTTTATACACTCTTATCTTTGTAAGTTGTGGTGTCAAGAGAGTTTTTAATCCTTTCTTCTGAAGAGGCCGCAAATCTGGAACATTCAACAGTGGCTAAATCCCAAAGAGGCTGCTTACTCTACATTTTTACAATGGTGTGTTCCAAGATACCTAGTTAATGCCATTGGCTGTGTTTGCACATGTGCAGCCTTTAGGTCAGGATAGTAAAGTATTTACTATAAAAATAGAGTGGAAAGGGGGGGGGGGGGGGGGGGGGGGGGGGGGGGTTCTTGTGAACAAAATAGTTATTTTGAATCCATTCTGATGTCATCATTTTACCCTAACCTTAGTGTTCACATTCTGATAAAGTCACATTATGAGTCACACAGTGCATTAATTTTGGTCCCAGGGAATTCAATCCACTTAAAACTGTACACTCTGTTTGTGTTTGTTGATTGCTGTCCTTTATTGTTTCTGCAAAACAGAATTGTTTCTTTAATATGTATAAATATATTTTTATTTTATATTTTAACCCTTTTGCTGCTGCGCCCTCCACCAGCCAACGTAACCACTGTGCTAAGCCAGACCAGCGCTAATCTTTCCTCCTGTGCTGAATACCTTTTTTCACTCCAAAAGCAGAAGATGCCTTTGCGGCGCAGGGTAAAAATTGTGCACCTAAAATAACAAAATCTTTAAAGGCGCATGGTTGATCTTTGCGCTGACAATTCAGACGCGCTATGGCTACGCCATGAAAACTCATTAACAAAAAGAAAACACTACAAACTTACAAAGCAAACACAAAACACTTTAGTAAGCAAATACATGGTTTTTATTATTATTAATAATATCTTTTTGTGTGACATATTTCAAAACAAGGTGCGACACACAATGCCAAATCACAGACCTTGCACATCTGGTTTCTCGTCGTTTTTTTGTTTTTGCCCATACCACACACTTTCTTGTTGGGAATTTTTGCTGTGATGTTTTGGACTCTATTATTGAAGGGAAATGCCTTTGTACTAAACAAAGTGGCAGATCTTCAGTTTTTTTGTCCTCCTACACTTGTTCTTTTTTACTTGCAATATTTCTGTAGAATTTACCTTACTAATATTAAGTAAAATTCGGCAACAGGAGTGTTTTCTCCCACAAATGCACAGGACACCAACCACGCTTCACAAAAGAACTAGATAACGTGTAACGCATCCAAATACACCTAAACGCAAGTGACAGGATGTTTAATTAATTATTAATTCGGTGATCTGTTGTCGAAAGGGCTAAGAGCTTAAAATTTTTAATTATTTTTTTTTTAAAAACATGCAGGGGTTGAACGCAAGACCTCTCGATTGTGAGGCAAACGTGATACCAACTACACTAGAAATTCATATGAAGATTAGAACTGAAAATAGGACCAGTATTGTACGGTTTGATAGACAGACACATTTATGTCAGTTGTATATTAGAAACATTAACAATAATATGAATCATCATGTCAATACATGACTATATCTTCATTTTTATTTAATGGGGATCCATTTCAAATCCAGTGGATGTAGATAGCTGGGTCATATGGTCAGTCTTGCTCATGGCCAAAAGTACACGTGTCCGCCGGCGTGCCGCAAAGATAACCCAGCTCATATAACACACGTTTCAAAGTGATCCTTACTATTGCTCATTGAAAGAAACTCCATTAATTCTTTATTAACTTTTTCTTCTTCTTCACTTCCTCTTTTACCGCTGTGGGTGTCGAGGGAGATATAAGGTTCTGTTTCTAGCTCTTCTGGCTGCCTCGACCATAGGCACATCGTGCTGTTGTAGAGTTTCTCTGATGTTATCCTTCCATCTTGTTCTTGGTCTACCCCGCGCTCTACGTCCTTCTTCTCTTTCCATGTATGCTTTGTATGGTATGGTGTCACAAGGCATTCTCTCTAAGTGGGCAAACCATTTCACTTGCTGTCTTTGTATGTAATCCAGAATTGGTTCTGTGCCGACTTGTTCTCTTATGATCTCATTCCTGATCTTATTTCTTATGGTCACTCCTACAGCCCTTCTCAGACATCTCATTTCCGTGGTTACTAATTTTCTTTTATGGTTTGTTGTGAGTGACCATGTCTGGCACTGGTAGCACAGAGTTGGAATAAATATGCTTTGAATAAGATGTCTCTTTGTGCTGATTGGGATTGTCTTATGCTGTAAGAGGGGGGCTAGCTGTCCCAATACTTGGTTTGCTTTACTGCATCTAATGTCAATTTCTTTATCCAATTTCCCATCTTCGGTAAATGTAGTTCCTAGATATTTAAACTCAGATGCCTGTTTAATGCCTTTGTATTCTATTGCTATGTTTAGATCTGTCTTCTTTTTTCCTATTGACATTACTTCTGTCTTTTCAGTGTTGATTCTCATATTATTTGTTTTACATTCTTCATTCATGGATGTTAGATGTTGTTGCAATTTCATGGCTGTATCTGCTATCAAGGCCTGGTCATCTGCAAAGAGTAATTCGTTGATCTTACTAAGATCTTCATTCACGGGCTTGGCATTCTTGCATATACTGTCGATGTAGGTGATAAACAGCAGTGGTGATAAGACACACCCCTGTCTTACTCCAGATGTCACTGTGAAAGGATGAGATGTTCCCTGATTTATTCTAACTACACTTCTACAATCCCTGTATAAACTTTTGCACACTTCGATGAGGTGTTCGCTTACTCCATATCTTGCCATTATTTTCCATAATAATTGTTTGTCGACTCTGTCAAATGCCTTCTCCTGGTCTACGAATGCCACAAATAAGTTCTTATTGTATTCAATGTTCTTTTCTATTAACTGTTTAAGTGTGAAGATTGCATCTGTGCAGCTTCTATTTCTCCTAAATCCCATCTGTTCTTCTGCCAGCTGTGGTTCTATCACTGGTCTCAGTCTGTTTCTATTATCTTGGCATACATTTTGCCAACATGGCTTAAAAGAGAGATGCCTCGATATTGACCGCATTCTCGTTTGCTTCCTTTGTTCTTCCACAATGGTATAACTATTGCATGTTGCCAATCAATAGGGGCCGTTTGTTGTACCCATGCTGCATTGAATATTCTGTGAAGCCATCTCATACTGCTTTCACCTGCTGCTTGAATTATTTCTGTTGGTAATCTATCAGCTCCTGGTGCTTTATATTTGGGAGACTGTTTAATGATTTTTCTATTTCATCCATTAGTATGTGTGGTTCTAACACTGTTGCTCTGTGCTCTTCAGTTGTTCTTTCCTGATGATCTCCTAGAGGATTAAAGAGCTCATTGAAGTATTCCCTCCATCTTTCTGCTATCTCGGGTGTATCTATCAATGGCCTTCCTGTCTTATCATTAATTATTTCAGTGGGGTTGTAGCTCTCATCTCTTTTCCGCATATTTTTAACCACTATGCTGGCTGTTTTCTCATTTTCTGCTAGTGACTCACCGAAACGTTCCCAGGATGCTTGTTTTGCTTTCTTGACACTCCTGTTGGTTTCTCTCCTTTGCAGTCTATAGTTTATATAATCTTCTTCTTTCTTTGATTTTATCCACTGTTTATATAAGTCTTTTTTCTTTTTAATTTCTTCTTTTACTTCTTCGCACCACCAAGGTGAATATTTGTTATTTCCCCGTCTGTTTCCACTCTTCCGTTTTCCACATAATTCTTCTGCAATACTAAGCATAGTGTTTTTATATATACTCCATTCTTCCTCAATATTGCCAACTACATGTGGAAGTTGTTTGAATGCTGTCTCTACTTTCTGTTGTAACTGTTCTTTTACTCCTTCCTGTTTCAGATTTGCTATCTTGATGAGATCCTTGTTTTTGTTTAATTTCTTTCTGTGTTTCTTTAATGTAAGATGTTTTTTTATTAACTTTAATTACTTATTTTCTTGTTATTTTGTATTTTTTTTTTAAAACAGTAGACTAACGCAAAACCAGAAATATATTTCAGGGCAAAAAAAATTACCATTCACCGACCACGCTTCTATGGTAACAAGGCAACAGGATAACATGAAATGCATCTAAATACGAACGTAATATGTGTTTTCATTGTATGTAAATGTGTCAGTTTGATCAGATTTAGGTAATGTATATTGCCATTTTACCCCCGAGAATTACGGCTCTTAGCAAACTGTAATAAAAGTCGAAGACGAGTTAGCTCGTCCTTAGCAGTGAGGGCACAGAAAACGGAAGACGAGTTAGCTCGTCCTTAGCTCGCTACCGGGCAGACGAGTTATCTCGTCCATAGTAGCGAAAGGGTTAATGACCTTTGTAAAATAGTTGTTTATTTAAGGATTTTCCAGGAAATTACTGGGACTTGGACTGTTTTTTCACAGGGTTTGTGGAGCAAAAGGCTTAGAGTTTTAGCTTCTTCTTCTTCGTTTTTCCTTTTGTCTTCTCATTGATGCCAGGTTGTAGCCCAGTATCGTGGTTTTCTGTATTTATCTCACGCTTCTTGTGTGGCTTGGCTGATGGATTTGTTAGTCTTTTTGCAAGTTTCAGAGCTACACTATTTAGCCATCTCTTTCTTGGTCTTTCTCTCACCTTCCTCTCAGATGTTGTGCTGTAAAAAGTCTCATGTGTAGTTTGGTGTAGAGTTTTATAATTCTGTGAGAATTTACCAACCATTTGGGGTTTTCTGGAAAATGTACTTAAGTCATATTTTTTTTTTCTTTTTTTTCTTCAATTTTTATGTATTTGGTTATGGTTGAAATCAGCATTTCACAATATGCAGAGAATTCTATACAGTAATACATCTTTTAAAACTAGCGAGAAAGAGTTTGTAAGGGCTATATCCTGATGTATGGAAGGAATCATGGACCATCAGCTGTCTGTGAGAAATCATGTTGAAATATTCAGAGCATTTATGCAGATCAGTATCTTTCAGAAAATATACTCGAAGTATGATTTTTGTCACAACAGTAAAATGTCTTCCTTATAATCTCTACCTACACAGAACAGTATTTGTAGACATTTAGTAGTTTTTGATTGGTATGGCTAATTGTAAATATGTTATGCAATTGTAAATTTTCTTTTTTCCTTATGCTTTATTCATAGCTGCATTTTGTTTGTAAGGATGTTTTTTTTTTTTTTTAATGCAGCTGGTTGATAATCTTTATTTCTGGTGATTTGCCGTGAATGGGTGTTGACCTCTTTCATTTCTAGTTCCACATTGTCTCTCTATCTTCTTCTTAGGTGTTTTCTTACCTACATATTGTTTCACTTTTGTTACTCAGTAGCTCCTTCGAAGTTGAAGTGCATAGCCTGAGAGGCAAGGAACCAGCAGTCTGCATATAAATAAGCCAGATGTGTAAAAAAGTCCAGAAGTGTGGACAAAAAACAGCAACTTTCCACCAAGAGTTTTGGTGAACTCTAAGAAGAAGAAGAATTCTGTTGCTACTATTGTTCCTACCTACTACTACTACTACTACTACAACCACCACAGTTGTTTTTATTGCTTTTATTAGTATGACTACTACTATTACTACTGCTGGTGCTGCTTCTGCAGACATCTATTATCGCTAAGCCTTATAATATTACACCTACTACGGATTTTATCCAGCAAATAATGTTAAACTTCTAATTATGTTATCCTGTGGGTATTATAATGGAGACAGTATTATCCTGTGGATGTTGTAATGCAGTAGAAAGTCTTCCAACAATGCTGATAATGTGGAATAAACATAGTTATTACTCTGTTAATTCTGTACAGTACTTTGGTACACTTTCAACAAATTATAGAATTATCAGGATTTAGACTTGGTCATTGCAGACATTTGGAGAAGCAGCGTGTTTGCAGTGTTCTTGGAGATTTTGTAATATCTTCACATTAATACACATGACATTTTTTCTTGTCCCCCCAAAAGTTTTGAGTTTGAATCCACATAGAGGTGGATTATTTATAATTGACCTAGGCTCCTAATTTAACCCATCCTTAACTCTTTGAGTCCCAAGGAACGCATCATACGTTCCTAGGTTCCTACCTAGAAGCCAAATGAACGCATGATGCGCCGATTTTATGACTTTCTTTACTACCCCCTGGGCCTGTGATGCTAAACCCCCTGGGACTCAAAGAGTTAAATGGATAAAGGAGAGCTGCGATGGTGTAGCTGCTAGATGTTCCTCCTCCTGAAGGTCTTGGATTTGTTCTGAAAATAAAAGATATTGATTCCCACATTGACCTGACTATAAATGAGTACCAGGTAAAGTCTTGGAAAGTAAAGGCGTCCAGCATGATGCTGACCACATAACCCCTCCAGGGTCAGTTGCTGTAGCATAGATATCATATGATCAACACACTGGGACTTTTAGACTTGATAGTACAGCTCATTAGAGAACAACAGATGTAACGTTCATACATAAAGCATATATAGGTAGTGTAACGTCCAGCATGATGTAAATACACACTTTCTTACTTAGTCTATCTTCTTCTTCCTTGGGATGTAGTTTACCAGAGAGATTGCCAGATTTCTTTATTAGCTGAATTTTTGTTGTTGTTGTTGTTGCTTTGTTCCATCCCAGTCTTCTGTCAGTCAAGGACTGTTGGATGTTATCTTCCCTGGGAACCCTGTGTCATCCTGGAGGCATGTAGACATAATAGTTAATGTGTGGATTGAAGTATTGTTTTTGGGGGAAACAAAATTATAATAATAAATGATGAGTACACAATCAGAAAAGTGTTTGTATATTGTTGATCTAATGTTCACTAAATATATTGTTCTTCCATTACCAGTGATAAAGACCACTTTTCATCCAAAGTAGTAATGATCAACGATTATGAGTGCGAAGGTGGCTGATTAGTCCAATATGAGCCTGGACAGTTCTTGAGCAGTGCGTACAACAGGTGGAAGTAGCAGTAGGTGTGAGATTAGCGATACTGCTCTTTCTGGTCTGCCTTCGTTTCCCTTGCCTGTGCAAAACCCGCTGCCTGGCAGGCTGATGCACCATGCCTGAGGGATGTAGGCCATCAATAACGGGCCTGTGCAGCAGCCTTCCTTGTTGTCATTATGGTGCCTAAAGAATTGAGAGCAATTTTGAGAGCCCAATGCAGCTGATAATTATTCAATAAATCTATCCTCTTGCTCACTTCCCTTCAGATATTCCTTCTATTACACTATTTAATAAGAGTTATGTCAGAAACTGGGAGTTGCCCTGGGCAAGCAGCTAGACGCTTGCTGTGGATGGGAAGATCGTCGGTTTACCCCCTGGCAGAGCCTGACTTTTTTTTCTCCAAAAATGACCTTGGCTCCCAGGTTGACCAAGCCTTTAGTGGTTACCGGGTGCAGTACCTGGAAGTAAAAGTGGCTGGCGTGATGCTGACCACATCACCCGTGTTGTGCCAATTGGTCTATAAAATATAGCCCTATATGCCTACAGGCGTGGAAAAGGAACCTTTACTTACCAAGTCAGAAACTATAGCTTAGCATTGCAAATGTGCTTTATAATTCCAAGGTGCTGGGACTGATCCCAGCTGCAGAGGATTTGGCAGCAGACTAAGCGTTGGTTTCGACAGTAGTATCAAGAGCGGACCACGGAGATGCTGTGAAAAACTACTTCTTCTTATTCTTCTTAAAGTCCATGTCCTGTGGTATTGGCAGTTATGTCTATCCACAATCTTCTGTCTTGTGTACTTTCAATCAGCTCTGACACACATGATCTGCCATGACATGATGTCAGACTGTCCAGCATCTTTTCTCTCACTCTCCCTCTGCCTCTCCTCCTCTGCAACTTCCCTACTACCACGAAGTACTCCAGTTTTTCTCCTTCTCATCATATTACTAAAGTATGTAGACTGGCAAACTACTGAATATACATTACCTAATTAAATCACAAACAGCAACACACACAAAAATTGCTGGCATTGGTCTTTCAATGTTTTAAAAGGTTACACAACCACCTTTTAAAAAAAAAAAAAAAAAACTGTCATTCAAATGGCCAACATATTTCATGTAGCTCTCTGTCTTCTTCTTTATGTTTACCAGCTGTAAACTCTAGTGGAAAGTTCTGGTTGTTAATCCACTTTTGGACTGCAATCCTATTCCAGAACGTGAGTGTTGGGTGTGCATCCGTTTTACAGATCTGACTCATTTGTATGCAGACTGCTGGTTCCTTGCCTTTCAAGCATATGCACTCCAACTTCCAAAGAAGCTCCCGATTAGTCGACTCTTACGACATGCTTTTGGGTAGACAGTGGGTGTATTCTTGTTTTCCCTATAATAGGGACCAGGAACCCACACGGGAAGTTCTCTATTAATAACTAGTGTATTATTCCTAATGCCTTCAGACTGATTATATTTTATATTGTATCCATGAAATACAGCTTATGTTTCTGTATAACCTCATCTCCTGAAATTTAAATCTTTCTGACTGGTATAATTTTACTATGAACACCTGTGGATTGGTGCCTTAGACAGCAGAACACATACTTCAAGACTGCTTCAAATATAACACATTAGGGCCAAACATTTAGCTTAGAGAAACAACTGTGGAAATGAAATGTTGTGTCATTGAGGTGACAGATTGTGACCGTTACCATCAGTATTGGAACTCTGTGCTGGCTTCTGAAGATAAGGACGGAGCACACATGGAAATGCTCCGAGTGCTATGATGTCAATTCTTGACTCAACTCAACTATTGAGGTGAAATTCATATTAAAGATAACATTATAAATATAGACAATCTATTTAAATGTACAGTCTGTACTCATCTCTCATTCTTTCTTATTCGCTCTCTCTTTCTGTCTATTATATGTCTTTTTCATCTGTCTCTCTCTCTCTCTCTCTCTCTCTCTCTCTGCCTCCCCACCTATTTCCCTATCACTTTTTCTTTCAATCTATACTTTTTTCATTAGGTATTTTTTATATAACTTTAACCAAAACCTTATTAAAAAGGTAAAATATGGTGGCGCCCCAAAAAAGGGCCTTTGTGTCAGACTGATTTATTCTGAGCGCTACGGGAAACAGCAGAAAATCCTCCGAGAAAGATTTCCTCCGTTCCCTCTCTGGGTCGGTGATGTCGTGCCCCCTTCGGTTCCTGCCTTTCTCCGCTTTGACGCCCAGCGAAATAGAGATCTTCTCTTATTTCTGGGTTTCGCAACCTCTGGCGTCTCCACGGGTTCATGGATGCCCAAAATACTTTAAAAAAAAAAAAACTATTCAGGCTAATCATCTGGAGAGACATAGGACTTGTAAAGAGCTTGAAGACTTTCGGCCGCTTATCATGAATGGCGGCTACGATGTCTGACTGACTGACTGACTTTCTACCCCACCAGGACATCAAACAAGCGATAAACACCCGATGACACGAAGTGCCACCACGTGGATGAGGATCACCGTGGAGAGGTCCCAGAAACCGCGTTCAGACAATTGGCAATATTTATGACCTGCCTATATTGCGGCCCCTGGCAAAAGCCAGAGTGGGGCTTCAAATGAAAAAAATTTCATCCTAAAAAGGAGGTAAGGATTGTAATATACGATGTCTTCAGTCCACCGCTGCTTTAGCAGAGCATGGTTGGCAGCTTCTTCATCAGCAACGTCTGATGTTTCTGTATCATTCAAGATGACATCCAGAGCCGGCTCAGCAACAACAACAAAAAGAGATCTTTATAATGACAATTTGAAGAGCTGGGGCATCACCGGACTGCTCGTGCTAAGATTAATTTCAAAATCGTCAGTCTTGGTAGCTGCATCCTTCATAGCTAAATGGTAGCCGCTGACTGACTTTCTACCCCACCAGGACATCACACAAGCGATAAACACCCGATGACACGATGTGCCACCATGTGGGTGAGGAACACCGTGGAGAGGTCCCAGAAACCGCGTTCAGTCTTTAGGCCATATTTATGTCCAGTCAATATTGCGGCCCCAGTCAAAAGCTAGAGTAGGGCTTCAAATAACGAAAAATTTTATCCAAAAAAAAGGACGAGAAGTATATGATAATCTAATCGCTGTCGTTTTCTATAAAACTCGCTCCGGAGTTGCCTGACAATAGGTTATGTATCGACAGATACATAAATATCAGCTGCTCGTCAACATACTCGGATTCGAACGCGTCCATTTTAACTTCGTAATTCGCTTCAAAAATATAACTCGCTGGGTGCAACCAACCTTGGTTCACAACACCAACGTGTCTTGGTCAGCGACTTGATCATGCGTTTCATTGCGGACTTCCTAGAGCAGTTCCTCTCGAGATTAATCACCTGTTAGTAAGTTAACTGCAGACCTCATAGAGCAGCCATTCTTCTCAAGATTCTTATGCTCTTATATGCCAGCGGAGCGTAGACAATCGCCCAATTATCGCCACATTATCCTATTCTGTGCCACTCTTGCAGCTGCCCTTGATTTCCCTTGTTTATCCCCCCCCCCCACACACACACACATCTCTCCCGTTTGTCTTATGACCACTCAGCACTCCATAGTCGATGAAGTGGTCAATTACAACACCAGTCGTCTTTACTTTCCCGGATATTTTCCTATACCAATTGTAGCTTCTTCCTCTGCTTTTCTCCTCCTTCTTATTCTCCTCTGTCTTCTCCTCTTGTCGGCTATGTGGCTAAGTCGATGCGAACGCTTCGTAATGCCAGGATGCCGGGTTCGATCCCAGCTGCGGGTCATGCGCCTTGCGTTGGTTTCGACAGTGGTATCAAGAAAGCAGACCGTCCAGAAAGCAATGGCAAACTATTGGACGCAAATTTGCCTAGAAAAACCACACAACAGCCAGGGGCTGTAAAGGATACGCAACTAACCTTCTCCTTTTAATCCACTTTCCCCTTTCTACGTGCGTGAATTACTGTGTTTATTGCATGCATGAATTACTGTGTTTGTTGCATATATGAATTGCTATTTTTACCGCACGTATACACTGACATCGCAAGGTACCATAGAATCAAGATGAGATGAGTACGACGTGCTCATTAGGGTCAGTGGGTGTGTTATTTTGTTAACAGAAATTGGACCCGCAACCCACTGTGGGAAATGTTGGTGTTTTAGAGTGTAAAAAAAAAATAATAGTTTGGACTCTGATCTGCACGGTACCCACTGCATGAACTATGACCTATTACGGGTCATGGTCGCGTAACCTAAACAATCATTTTACGGTCATTGTGTAATCGATACTGTCAGCCGACCGTCAGTTGATATCCAGTGCACATTGGGCATTCCTATGCACGCTCAGTCCTCCAATGCATCAGTTATTCCAAAGGTACCTATGCTGGTCTTTTTCATAAGCTCTGAATAGGCAGCTGTTTTGTGGTAATCTCTTTTAGCTCAAAATATTAATAGCTTTATGGTAACCCTATCCGCGATTGGCCCAGTGAACCCTATGGGGACTACTAATACTGCTGCTGCTTCTACTAAAACTACTACTTCTGCTGCTACTATTGCTGCTGCTATATTGTTACTGATTACTGCTGCTGCTACTGTTACTACTACTGCTGTTACTACTAACCGAGCACAACATCATTACGATTACGGTATCGAACTGTGAGGTCAGAAGAGGTCACGTCTGTTTCCCTACTAAACCGAGGGGGAAAAGAAAGACCACCAAAAGTCTGGACCCTACCACAACAAACTTTTATCTCGCTGTCAGCTTTCTGTCAGCAAATACGTAAAAAACGCAGGGAAATTCTTGTAAGTGCATCATAAGTCGCTCAAATTTCCGTTGATTTTTGTGTGTAACTGTGGTTGATTTAATCATATGTGTTATTTGGGGTTTGCTTGAAAATATATTTGACTGTGTACTGTAACTTGTGCTTGAAGTTGTTGTTACACGACATGATTCATCAAGTTCGCACTGTATCTCGGTTTTATGTACTTTGGACTTTCTTGCTTGTTCAGTTCTTTGATTTCTTTATTGTTGACTTTCTAATTTTGCAAATTTTTCTTATTGTTACTAAATAATGAACAATGAATAATATTTTAAGAATGGACACAGTTCATTGTCATTATTAGTTCTAGTGTGAGTATAGTTAATAGTTAGTATTGTTCTACTAGACATACCATAGCCATAGACCACAGATGTTCTGTCTCCCAAAGCACATGTTGTAAAGTGTAGAATGCTGTCTGTTCCACTTGAACACTTGTTGTACACATTTCACACACTTCCTCTTATATCTCCTTTATTGCAGGTCCCCACTAAGTACCACATTCTTGTAACCTTACACATATTGTACCATTTAACAGTGTATATTTCCTCAGCATTTATTAGTTGATCTTCAGAATGTCTGCTTTGTCTGTTATGAGCATTCCTGCCACTGTTGCTTTTGAAACAAACAACAAATCTACATATTCTCTGTAAGTCCTGGGGGTTTAGCATCGGAGACCCAAGGGTAGTCAAGAGAGATGTAAAATTAGCGCATCCTGCGTTCGTTGGGGCTTCTAGGTAGGAGCGTATGATGCGTTTCTTGCGACTCAAAGATTATATTAGTTTGAGAAGTACACTTAAAATATAGTAAACATAACAATCTGTGGTAATAGTTACAATGGTCTCCCCACCGACCGCCCATATACACACTAGCTCACTTCTGATTGGTCAACCTTCAGCCTAACTAACTTCTGATTGTATTATAACATTGTTTTCTTTTAAAAATGGTTTATTCTGCCTAGTATTTGTGACTTTCATTGTATAATTTCAGGCACCATGGCAAGTCGAGACACAATTACCATAGAGCGGTCCAGCCTCCAGCGGCTGGCTTACATGGTGCCTTTGTGTAGTCTGTTCCTCTACTTCAGCAAGCAGATGCTGTTTGCTCCCAGTGTCCTATGGTTGCCTGGTGTAACAGTTACTGAGGATCTTGTTATCACATTCACAGACAAGAATGGACAGCCATTTCTTGTAGGTAAGGGGATCATTGTTACAAAGAATATACACTACAAAGCCATTTATAGGCCTTTAGTCTTCAACCTGAAATAAATTCTGACAGCAGACATGAAAAAATCATCATCATCATCATCTTCTTCTGTCACTTCCCTCTCAAGCGTTGTGGGGAGGAATAGTTGGTAGTCCAGTGCTCAATTGGTGGCACTGATTATTATCATATGCAGTGTCCTTTTTTTAATTTAATGCTTCTTCTTTAATCCTTATGTCAAAAAACTAATATCAGGAGGTCGGTAGCCTTTATAAAAGCTATTGTGCAGTCAATATCTACTTGTGTACCATACAGTTTTGTCTTCATTGTGGTTGGAACAGGCCAGACTGCGTCTCTGTTGGCAGCACACTGTTGACAGTGTTGGTGCAAATGCTCGGCATTTTCTGATGCTATGCTGCATGGACACGTCTCCGTGTCTCCTACACCGAAAAGTGTGATCATAATTGACAAAGTCTGTGCCCTGTCCTTTGTCTGAATATAACAAACTAACCCTCTCTAGAAAAGCAATGCAGTGAAATTTAATGCTGATATTTGTCAATTAAAATCCATTATAAAATATTGTCTGTGCACATATGCTTTGGTTTTGTGGACTCTGTTTTAAGAAATATCTAAAGATGGACCTAAGTGTCTTGACTTGTAATTATACTCACTTGTTTTATTTACCGAGGTCGCAGTGATTTCAGTAAAGAAGACTGGGTTGTGCCCGAGTACTGCCCCAACCAACAGAATGATGCCAGAAGTGGATGCCTGGAGGACCCACATAACCAGCTGATCAAAATTGTCATAGATGACAGCGGCGTGGAAGGGGTCACCTGTCATCGGGTAAATACCTTATCTTCTTCTGTCTACTTCTATACCTAATTATGCAACCGATTTATCCCAGGTTATTCTGTTCTTTGCCATCGCATGCAGCTCGCTCCATGTCTCCATCATAAACATCTCTGCCTGTTTCTCTTGTCTAGATATTTTTGGACTCACATTTTTTGTCTGTGGTTCTAGTGCAAGGAGTTTCTAGTTATATTATTATTGTTTATTCATAAACATCTCTGCCTGTTTCTCTTGTCTAGATATTTTTAGACTTACATTTTTTTCTGTGGTTCTAGTGCATGGAGTTTCTAGTTATATTATTACCATGTTTTTACTGTCTGCATCTTTTCCTTATCTCTTGATTCACTGGAATTTTACAAATTCTTTCTCTATTAACTCCACATTTCTTCTTCTCCTCCTCCACTTTCTTCTTCTTCTTCTTCTTCTTCTTCTTTTTTTTCTTCTTCTTCTTCTTCTTCTTTTGTCCTGAAAAAAAAAGGCATTTGGTACCTTGTATTGTGGTTTACAACTAGGTTGCGATATTTGTGCCTAACTGCCCTACAGATTTCAGTAAATCTCTAATTAGTGTTTGGTATTCATATTTTTATATTTCTGTCTTGTCTTTGCTTGGGTGCTTTGATTGCCTCCCCTCAGGACCACATTTTTTCTGGGGTTTGGACAGCATTAATTCTGAGCAGAATTTTTTTTACTGCAACATGACAAAGCTAAAACCTACCTGAAGAAAAAAGTATTGGTTGTATCAGAACATATAATATATCAAATTAAAGATAAATGAGTACAGAATACATCTAAACTATTTAAGTGCCAGTAATAGAATAAAATATTATTAAAATCACACAACATTCAAGGATGTTAGACACGTGAAGATTATTCACACACAAAATATTGTGCTTACCTTACTTTTTTACTTGTTCAGTAACACTGCTATCCAATTCTAAGAATGCACATGCCTTCTCTGTTCAATTATGTATCAGCTAGTCTTTATTTGAAACAATTAATTTAAATACTTTGGATGTTATGATCATTTTTATTGGACTTGTCAGATTTCACGACAACCGAAAATCGGGAAAACAGCTGATTGAAACAGATGATCTTATTGATCTGATCTCAGTTTTCATAGCCTAAACTAAATTATCGCTAGTAGATTTGTCACTTAGATATCAATCATAATATCACGACTGTTGTCACCATCTGGCAGAGATTCATCAACAGCAGAGCAGTAAGAACAGTTCTAGACCTTTTCCCTTATCATTTAGTATAGAAAAATCACACAGAAAATGGTATCACATCTAAATAATTTGTAAACAATCAGAAAGTGACACAAAAGCCATGTTGGACATCACAAACAAAAGGACTTCCTGTTGTTAATCCAAATTTTTCAAAAACTTGTTTATGAAAGTTCGTTTTCCCCACAAATGGAACAAAACTAGAGTGTCTCTATGATACGCCCGTATACTGGCGACTAGTCCGATAGGGATAAATTCATACGCCAGTTTTCTTGTTAAAAAGTCCTCAGAGAGTTAAAAGGTATTGGGTCCCTGACAGGTTTTTGAAAATACGAGAGGTCCATTTGTCAGTGTTCTAATTTATTGACTGTGATAACGTTTTCACTCTCTGATGGCCCTAACTTGTGTCTAAGAGAGACAAGATGACATCACTACATTCATGGGTACACTGCATCCACAGGGCCCGAATACACAATCCTTGTAAGAGACAAAAATTTTGTCTGGAATTTTTGAAAGTCTCCATCACTGAACATGAGATATAAAAAGATATACAAACATATTGATTCGTTCACATAAACAAGTATTTAGTTACATATAGTGCCTTACTTGGGATAGAAAGATAATAGCATTTTTCTTCTTTTGCAACATTACTTTTCTGTAGTTGTCTTTTATTTGTTGCTGTTGTTGTTGTTGACATAATCACTTTCTGTTTTCTTTTTATTCAAAGAAAATATTTTGTGTTTCTTTGTAATGTTTTTTGTCTGTTTTGCTACTATCACTACAGTGTATCACTGCAGTATATTACACTGCAACATACCACTAAAATTGTACCTTATCACAGGTCACAAGATCAGGACTTCGCTGTGTGAATCAAGTTGTGAAGGATTGCTACAACCTGGGAGACAGTCACTGGTACGGTGGCTTTGAAGCAGTCAGTCAAACTTGGCCATTGAAGAAGGCCGTCCAAATTGAAGATGGTATAATCTTGCTTTCCGAGGAGCAGGAACTGGTCTTAGATGGGGTGGACATAGTCTTTGGGCCTTATGTGTCGGGAGATTTTGGAGTTCATAAAGTAGAGCTGGGAAATGTTTTAGAAAGGTGAGACTGCTAGTAGAAGTTTTAGATTGTTGAAGAGTGAAAGAGTTCAGGGATATATTTTAGAGAAAACAAGAATTCTGTGGGATGGTTTAGAGCAAGGCTATTTAACTAGTGGCCTGTGGGTCAAATCTGGCCCATGAAAGCCTTGCAAGTGGCATGCAAGAAGATCATTGGCAGTTGAATTGTAATAATCATCTTTCTATACAAGGCCTCCGGATCCCTGGTCCGACACGATCCTCATTTCCACATGTTAGCCTTTAAGTGAACTTAGTTGAACAACCCTGTTCTAGAGTGTTGTTAAGTGTTGAGCTAAATACCGACATCACAGCACTCCAGACATTCCCATAAGCGCTCCATCCTCATCTTCAGCAGCCAGCACCTAGAACCAATTCCGATAGTGCCAGTAACAGTTATTATATGTTCGTCTTGTGTTTCCTTTGTGTGTAGAGTGTCGACCAGATCCCCTGGCCACTCCCAGCTGTACCATTCTTTTGAGATCACAATGATTAATTCCTGCCTCTTGTTTTAGAGGAATGTTCTATGGAGCATCTTAGAGAATAGAAGAGAGTTCTCTCTGAAACAGGGACGTTCTGGGGGATGTTTTAGAGAATACGAGAATTATATGTAATGTTTTAGAGGATGCAAAAATGTTTCAAGGGTCATTAAAAAAAAATTTAACAGTGTTCTATGGGCAGTTTTACATGGTACAGGTATGTTCTATGAAGCATTTTATAGAAGATAAGAGAGTTCTGTGGGAAGTATCAAAGGATAATGTTCCATGGGTGTTTTAGAGGATATAAGAATTCTGGGTAATATTTTACAGCAGTGTTCTTCATCCATTTTACACCCTGAACTGGCAAAACATGGGAAAGGGTTTATGGACCACCTGACCGCTAAACCCCCGCTAATTTAAGAAATATTGGAAGCAATGGACAGACAAAATCTGGAACAGCAAATTTAGTCTTTTTTTTTCTCTCATTTTAAAATATACACCATGGATGGGATGGTTTTGTGGCAACACTAAACAAAAATATTGTTTACAGTGTACAGGTATTTGTCAGTATACATGGTCAGGTTGTTCCCCAAGTGGATTCCAAGCCCTATTGTTACGAAACAAGACTAGACCCACTGCCTCCCCAACAAGCATGTCCTAGAAGTCGACTAAGTGGGGGCTGCCTTTGAAGTCAGAGTGCTTGAGAGACAAAGAACCAAGAGTCTGCAAACAAATAAGCCACATCTGTAACATGGATGTGCACACAACACTCAGGTTCTGGAACAAGAATTGGACGTACAACCAGAACTTTACAGCCGGTGAATACGAAGAAGAAAATTGTCACTTGATGAAAAGCATTATTCCTTTTCTACTTTTTTCACATTGTTCTTTCAACTAGTCTATTAAGTTACAGTTGTGTATCCTTTCTATGGATCATGCTGATATTATTAATGCCCTCAGAGAAATGGGAAGGATAGAGGACTTTGGGGGCAGTAAATCCACATCACTCTCCAGAATGGCAGACTTGGGAATTAAGATCGGCACAGCAAAAAATGAGACGCACACCAGACACGCCAGAAGACTTGTTAATCAACATAGAACTGGTACTATTAGCCATCGGACGTTGGGGTTCATACTGAGGGAAGGATCTGAGCACCTATGGACATGTCCGGAGTGCAATGATGATAACCCAACTAACTTACTAACTTACTTACTAACTAACTGTGTATCCTTTAAAGGACGTTGCAGAGCCAACCCCAGCAATTTTTTGCTGTTGTTATTTTTCTAGGTGAATTAACATATAGTAGTTTGTCATTGCTTTCTGGATGGTCGGCTGTAAATACCACTGTCAAACCCAATGCAAGGCGGTCTGCTGCCAAATTACCTGCAGCTGGGAAGCCACAGACACCAACCTACTAGCCTCTACAGATCTTATTGCAGTTTAACTATGGACAGTCAGTAATATTGGACTGAAATTCCCACCCTATTGTCCATTAAAATGAGATGTGTGCGCGTTTTAAAATAATTTTGTTGAATTAAATAAATAAAACTAGAGACCTCCCTGTGTGGGTTGAGGGGCCCTGTTTGGGATGGGGGGGGGGGGGGGGAGTGGGAGAATGTTGTGAAGCGATCAGTTAGGATTGCTGAAATTGGATTGGCTGAAATTAGACTGAAATGCAGATATATTGCAGCCTAGCTGTAAACCACAACATAATGTGCCAACTGTCACCTTAAGGGTGAGCACAAAGAAGAAGAAGAAGAAAAAAACAGTGACAAGAAGCAGAGCCTCAATGTTTCAACCATCTTTTATTGCTGATAATTACATCTGTTGTTGTTGTAGATTGTTTTTCTCTTCCTCTGGAGTTGGTATTATGGTATCCCAGGATTCCCCGCTGTATCTCAGCTTCAATCAACACCGGGATGGGCAGATCTGCCTCGCAGGGGCATACGATGGGGCACATTATTCCAGCTATTTTGGGAAGCCACCTGTACTTGGTGAGGACTGTTACAGTTTATTCTTCTTCTTATAGTCCATGTCATGTAGCGTTTTTAGTCATGTCTATCTACAAACTTCTGTCTTGTGTACTTTTAATCAATTCTGACACAGATGATTTTCCATACCATGATGTCAAACTGTCCAGCATTTTCTCTCTCAGTCTCCCCCTGCCTCTTTCCCCCTCCAACTTCTCACAGTCACAGTCTACTCCAGTTTTCCCCTTCTCATGACGTGACCAAAGAATGCAGAAGACAGTATGATACTGCATAGAATATTCTTCATTTTGTAAAATGTTGTCTTCGCTTCAGCTGTTATACATTTAACTTCTTTAATACATCTTCTGCCTGCTGTTTTCGGGGTACCTGATTACCTAATGCACGCAGTTCATTGCATTCTGCTTTCTGTTTTGTTAACTATGCATGTTTGCATGCCATGATGAAGGTCTTTGATTTGGTTCTGCCTTGAGAAGGAATTTCACAATTGACCAGAGCTCCCAGTTTGATCCAGTCTAAAATGGGTGCCAGGATATGTCCTGGGAAGCAAGGCAACTGGCATGATGTGAACAATGCACATGCACCATATACTGGCATGATGTGAATGTTGCACATGCACCATATACTGGCAGATGATGCACATGCACCATATACTGGCAGATGATGCACATGCACCAAATACTGGCATGATGTGAATGATGCACATGCACCATATACTAGCATGATGTGAATGATGCACATGCACCATATACTGGCAGATGATGCACATGCACCATATAATAGCATGATGTGAATGATGCACATGCACCATATACTGGCATGATGTGAATGATGCACATGCACCATATACTGGCAGATGATGCACGTGCACCATATAATAGCATGATGGGAATGATGCACATGCACCATATACTGGCATGATGGGAATGATGCACATGCACCATATACTGGCATGATGGGTCCACATGAAAAGATCCTTTTGCTTTAGTAAACTATTTAACATGTTTTATCTTACTTAACCTTATTCTATATATTGCTATTGAACTCATTATTTAGAAAGCTGCCCTGGTGTAGCAGCTAGACACTCACCTGTGGATCTTGAAGTCGTGGGTTCAGGCTCTAACAAAGCCAGACTTTTTTTCCCCCCAAAGTGACCTTGGCTGCTAGATCGGCCCAGGCTCAAGTGGGTACCAGATAAAGTCTGGGAAGTAAAGGCAGCCGGCGTGATGTTGACCGAGAGCTGACTGGTCTATAAAATATGTGTCTAGCTCTGTATGACTGATACGCCAGATGGTCTGGAACAGGGCCCTTAAGTCAAGTCAAGTCAACTAATTACTTTAATGTTTCATTATTAACTATGTACCACATTATTTGTTAGTTAACTTACTTTGTGTTTTATTAATTAACTATCTGTTGTCTTTTAGTTATATGGTCTTTTGTTAGTTAACAGTATACCACGTTTTCTGTCAGTTAGTAATTCTTAGTTTTATTTTCAGTTTACCATGTCTTCTGTTAGTTTACTGTTGACAGTTCTCATTTGTGTGTGTTGTGTATTGCTCTAATCGTTATTTCCCTGTTCTATTTTACATTTCCATTACACTTTTCCCCATCATCTATACAGAATACACAGTCTGCAAAGCTGAAAATGTATATGAGATCTATGATTACATGAAGACACGATTCCTTCCCAAACCAGAAGGGACACCAAATCATGACCTTTTCCGATACCCCATCTGGTCCACATGGGCCCAGTACAACAGAAACATCAGTCAAGCTGCAGTCTTGGAGTTTGCAGGTTAGTCTTGTGTGGTTATGTACATCAGTGTCTGTGGCTTCTTCTTCTTCTTCATGTTCAGAGGCTGTGAACTCCAGCTGAAAGTTCTGATTGTTGATCCACTTCTTGTTTCAGAAGTTGAGTTTTGCGTGCACTTCCGTTTTATCGATCTTGCTTATTTTTATGCAGACTGCTGGTTCCTCAGCTCCCAGGCAGATGCACTGTGACTTCTTTCTCACAAACTGTACAGGTACAATTCTGTCCCACAAACTATATCATTCTTTCACCACATATACTATTTTCTCTCACAAACTGTATCATTCTCTCACCACAGATACCATTCTCTCACCACAGAAATGGTTCTCTCTCACAAACTATATAATTCTCTCACCACAGATATTATTCTCTCTCACAAACTATATCATTCTCTCACCACAGATACCTTCCTGTCTCAAAAACTATATCATTCTCTCACCACAGATATAATCCTATCTCATAAACTATATCATTCTCTCATGATAGATACACTGCTGTATCATAAACTATATCATTCTCTCACTACAGACACCATCCTGTCTCATAAAACTATATCATTCTCTCACCACAGATACCATCCTGTCTCATAAACTATATCATTCTCTCACCACAGATACAATCCTCTCTCATAAACAATATCATTCCTTCACCACAGATAGCATCTTCTCTCTTAAACTATATTATTCCCTCACCACAGGTACAGTCCTCTCTAGTAAACTATATCATTATTTCACCTCTACAATCCTTTCTCATAAACTAAATCATTCCCTCACCTCTGATACAATCCTCTCTCATAAACTATATCATTCCTTCACCACAGATACATTCCTCTCTCATAAACTATATTATTCCTTTACCACAGTTACAGTCCTCTCTCATAAACTATATCATTCCCTGAAATCAGATGCAACCCTCTTTCATAATTCCCCCACCACAGATACAATCCTTGCTCACAAACTGCCGGCCAGCCAGCTGGAAATTGATGATGCCTGGACAGCTCGTTACGGAGATCTAGACTTTGACCCTATCAAGTTCCCAGATCCCAAGAAAATGATGGAAGATCTCAGTAACAAAGGTTTCCCTGTCAGTTTGTGGACCCATCCATTCATTAATCTCAAGGCAGATGCTTTTACTGAAGGTTTTCACAACAAATATTTTGTCATGTTGAGGGTAAGTTGCGTTGATGGCAAATTGTGTGTAGTTTGTTGTGTTAATGGTAGGTTAAGTGTATTGTCACATGTAGACCGTAAGTTGCGTTTAAGTGTGATGTTAAAGGTAAGTTTGGTTTATGGTTTATACAAGGGATCAACATCATGGAACAAGGGTAGTAACCAATAAGTGCTGTGTGGCTTTACTATTGAGGCTGTTAAAAAATCTTACATCATCTTGGCTTAAAAGAATAAATCTCTTTAACACAAAGAACAACCCACCTAAATGCTATTGTTAAGTAATTTATTCATATCCAGACCTCCTCAACGTTTGGGCAGGCGCGACCTCAGCCAATTGCATTAACTAAACAGATCATAAACAGGTCAGGATCGGCAAGTCGGAAAAGTGACATTTATGGGAAACTGGACACAAATGGGAGTGTAAATTTGTTATTTTTGTTGCTGCTGCTCAGGGTGAAGGGGTAAAACTAGAAGTTTTCAAGAATTCAAGTAATTGAGGACTGATACTGAAACAAATTCAGGCCGATTGTAGAGGAAGAAAAAGTATTGAAACTAAGAGTCACTGCTTTCTTATTTTAGGGTAATCATAAATGTATTGTTTATATAGGGATCCGAGATCCCAGCTCTAACCAGATGGTGGAATGATGAGATGGCAGCCTTGCTGGATGTTACCAATCCTGCGGCTGTGATCTGGTACCAGAATAAACTCCACAGACTTCGTGAAGTTTACAATGTCACCTCATTCAAGGTAAGAAATATTTTTCAGAAAAATGAAAACTGATGCAGAGAAATAGAATCTCTTACAGGAAAAAAAATTAAAACCATTACAGACAAATGTAACCTACTACACACAAATGAAAACTTTTATAGGCAAATGAATAATATACACAAATGAAAACTATTATATGCAAATAGAAAAATGAAGGCCATTGCAGACAAATAGAAACTGTTACAGACAAATTAAAACTGCTACAGGCGAATGGAAACTTTTAAGAAAAATGAAAGCAGTTACAGAAAAATAGAAACTATTACAGCAAATTAAAACTATTACAGACAAATGAAAACTATTACAAATGATTGATTACAAACTGTTGCTGATAAAGATGAGAAGCAAGCAGTAGGAATGATTTTGAAATTGGATTCAATCACTAAGGTTATGTTTGTAACCATCTAGTAGTAGTGTTTATAGTTTGAGTGTCATTTAGCCATCTAGTAGTGTTTTTAGTTTAAATTTCATTTAGCCATCTAGTAGTGTTTATAGTTTAAGTGTGTTTTAACTATCTAGAGAAGTATTTATATTTTAGTGTAATTAAACTACCCAGTAGTGTTTGTATTTTAAGTGTCATTCTGCCATAAGATAGCTTTTACAATTCTGGTGTTATTTAGCCATCCAGCATTTTTTATGATTTAAATTTTGCACAGCCATCTGGTAACATTTAAAAATTCCACTTCCCCCAGAAATAATATTTAAATTGCATGTGACATTTCTCATTTCAGTTTGATGCCGGGGAGGCTCACTTCGTCCCGCACTCACATCACACCTTCCAACATATGCCCACCGCGAACATGTATGCCTCCCTGTGGGCAGAACTGGCTTACAACTCAGACCCAATCTCCCGTAGGCAGGAGGTTCGAGTTGGCTGGAACAGTCAAAGGTTACCCATGTTTGTGCGGATCATGGACCGGATGTCCAACTGGGACAGACAGGCAGGGTTGCCTTCGGTGATTCCTGCGGTTCTAACTTTGGGAATCATTGGTTACCCGTTTGTGTTGGCTGATATGATTGGAGGAAATGCTTACGCTGACATGGTTACGTTTAAGGGCGGAGCTTACCCTGACAGAGAACTGTACATTCGCTGGCTAGAACTCAACACATTTCTGCCCACACTCCAGTTTTCTGTCGCACCATGGATCTACGATAAGGAAGTTGTAGCCATAACAAAAAAGTTTCTGAACATACGAGAGCAGTATGTTTCCATAATTTTGGAACTGGCAGAGGAGAGTGTGAAAACCGGCAGTCCAATAATTCGACCATTGTGGTGGATTGCCCCACTTGATCAGCAGGCATTGGTGATAGAAGATCAGTATCTCCTAGGCGACTGCATACTTGTGGCGCCTGTAACTGTCCGAGGTGCGTGGAAAAGAGACATCTATATTCCAGCAGGAACTTGGGATGATAAGTTGCGGGGCGGCCATTTTCAGGGGCCAGTAACTCTGAAAGATTATACTGTTGCATTAGAGGAATTAGCATTTTTTGAGAAGGTTTAAATAAACTACACTAATATTTTTCTTCCATGTAAGCATCTTCTTATTTTCCTTCAATTCCTCTTTTCTTCTTCTTCTCCTCCTTCTTTTACCTCAGGAAAGTGTTAAAGGATTGAACGTTGAAATTAGAATTGACATCAAAGCACTGGGACACCCTCATAGTAGCACTGGAACCAAGGAGAGCCTGCTCTGTGCTTGACACCATCTTCAGGTGTGCTTGAAAAAAGTGTTAAGGGACATTTCCTACATTTTGCACAAACAATGTGTGAGAAAAATAAAATTTGGGTCATTACTTTGAATGACCCTCGTAGAATGGATGTGTATTAGAATAAGTAATTCTGTGATTTGTAGCAGTTATTTTATTGTAAGGGAGCCGTCGTGATGTAACAGGTACAGTCCTGCAAAGTAAAGGCGACCGGTATGGTGTTGACCACTTCATCCACGTAGTGCCGACAGGTCTATAAAATATAAACCTATGTGCCCACTACACCTAAAGGTATGGAGAAGGGTACTTACTTTTACTTCATTGTAAGCTCTTCACATTGTTAAAAAAAAATTATAATAATGATCTCATCGTAAGACTTTACACAATGTAAGATTTTTTACTATTATCTGAAAAACATAGACCTACAAACTTGTTAGCAGCTGGAAAAAAGAGGGTCAGTCATAGAGTTGAATGGAGGTAGGTGTAGAGTGATCACATCACCCAGTTTTCGCCGTGACAGTATCATTAATTAGGCAGGCACAAACGTTGCATCAGTACTTTAAAAAAAAGAAAGAAGAAAAAACTCAGTTTGGTCAATTGGCGTTTTGTGTGTGCATGTATGTTAGAGAGAAAGAGAGTCTCACACGGCGGTATGGCCCCGCCTAAAAAACTATAGTGTCCTGGCAAATACGGAACAATATGGTCACCCTAGGCAGGTTATATCTGCAGCAGTGCCTCAAAGGCTCAGAATGCTAAAGATGAAGAAGTACTTAACACAAGTGTGTAATTTTTGTGGCATTTACCTCACTGTAAGCCCTGTACAAAAAAACTATAGAAAAAAGAGATGAGAGCTACAACCCAACAGTAGTAATTACTAATAAAACAGGAAAACCATCAATAGACCCACCAGAGATAGCTGAAAGATGAAGAGAATATTTCAGTAAGCACTTCAACCCCTTAGGAGACTGCCAGGAAAGAACAGCCAAAGACTAAAAAGCAACAGTGCTAGAACCTGATATACTAATGACTGAAGTAGTTAAAGTCATTAAGCAGTCACCCAAATATAAAGCACCTGCTCCCATTGACTGGCAAAATGCAATAGTTGTACCATTGTTGAAGAACAAGGGAAGCTAGGCTTCTGGGTAGGAACCTATGATGCATTCCTTGGGGTTGAAAGAGTTAAGGCCAAGAACAAATGTGTGCGTACCAGTAGAGGAAACAGTGTTATCTTTAGGTCCCTGTGTATGTGAGCCACTTCATGACTTGAGCATTCTGTTGACTTTGTATTTGTCAAGTGCATGGGACTTTCACCATTATTTTAACTTTGTGCCTTTTACGTTAGTGAGGACATTCCTCTTTCTCTTCTCAGCGTTCACAGACTGTAAACTTTGTCAGAAATTTCTGGTTGTTTGTCCTCTTCTGGACTTTAGTCTTGATCCAGAACTTGAGTTTTGCACAAGCATTCGTTTCACAGATCTGGCTTATGTGTGTGCAGACTGTTGGTTCCTTACCTCTCAGGCGGATGCGCTCTGACTTTGAAGTAATCACAACTTAATTAGCTGCCTTTCAGGACATGCTTGTTGGTGGCGCAGTGGGTCTGTTCTTCTCTCCCCCAAACTGGAGCCTCAGAACCCACATGGGACATTCCAGTATTTCAGGATCCTCACCAGTGCTACGGAGTTCGGGCACTGCGCTCAGATTCTTCAGACTCAGGCTTGAGTCAGAAGTAGAACTGAGCACTTACGGGTTACAATCCTTGTGCCATGATGTTGATCCATCCTCCAAACCTAAACCTATTGCAGTTGATTGACTCTGGGACAGCTCTACTGTTGCCCATAGTGCTGACTGTTTTTTGGTGTTTTTGTTTGGTGCTTGTTATAGGACTGTGACAGTTTTACATTTGACCACTCTTTGACTGTTATATGGATGTAACAACATCACTGTTAACAATTCTGTTTTGTACTATGTGGGTTGGATAACTTCAGTGTTCTGTTTTTTAAATTTTATTTTTATTTTCAACAAGGGTAGGACAAAATTAGTGTTAATTATTCTGTTTGTGTGTGTGAGAGTGAGGCGAGCGAGACAGGTGGGACAACATCAGTGTTAACTATTCTTTTGTTGAAGAATGAAGGGGTGTTTCAGAGAAAGAGACATGAGTGTGAGAACTTCCCTGTTAACTATTCTGTTGTGTCTGGATGTGAGAGACATGGGTGGGACAGTTTCAGTGTCAACTATTCTATCGTGTGTGTGTGTGTGGGGGGGGAGTGACATAAGTGGAACAACCTTGTGTCTGGATGTGAGAGGCATGGGTACGACAGTTTCAGTGTCAACTACTCTGTCCTGTGTGTGTTTTTTTTTTTGGGGGGGGGGGGGGGGGGGTTGACATAAGTGGAACAACCTCAGTGTTAACTATTCTGTTGTATGTGTTTAAAAAAAATAAAAAAAAACTTTCTGACGTGTATGTGAGAGAGTGACGTATGGGCACCACAACTTCCATGTTAACTAGTCTATATGCATTTTTTTTATACGTACATGACAACTTCCATTATCTTGTGGGTATTTTCTTTAGGCAACATTACCACAAGAGCACACATGTGGAATACAGGAACATATTCTCTTATTCTGAGAGAATGTCAGAATATCAGATTTTATGGGTGTAAATCATGTAATGTTGTATGTCATATATCTCTGACCCTGACTGACCCCTGTTTCAGTCTCTCTCCTCCTTCTCACTATCTGTCTCTCTCTCAGTCTCTCTTCTCCTTCTAACTATCTGTCTCTCTCTCCTTCTCTCACATATACAAACAATAGTATGCTTGGTGTGTTAATTCAGTTATTTGTAAAGAGCAGACAAAATGTGATAGTTCAACATATTTATGTACAAATTCATATATTCAATTGTTCTTGGTGAATAATATTGTAATCAGGACCAGGTATCATATCAATATATTTGAGGTTCACACGCTAAAAAAATGGGTGACAGATCGAAATATATAAAGTTCACATGATAATACAACGGGTCACAGATCGACATACGTAAGTTTAACATGATAATAAAACGGGTGACAGATCGACATATGTAAGGTTCACAAGATAATAAAACTGGTGACAGATCGACATATGTAAGGTTCACATGATAATAAAACGGGTAACATATGTAAGGTTCATACGATAATAAAATGGGTTACAGATCGACGTGTGTATGCACATGATAAAATTAACTTCTTTAGTTCCAAATAGTTTTCTTCTTCTTCTGCACTTCCTCTGTTAGCACTTCAGGTGTCGAAAGAGATATATAGAGATTTGCTTCTTGATTTTCTGATCTCCTTGACCACAGACACATTGTGTTCTTGTAAAGATTCAAAGATTCTCTTATGTCATCTTGCCATCTTGTTCGTGGTCATCCTCATGCTTTACATCCTTCTCTAGTCTTGTGGTGTATGTCTTGTATGGTATGGTGTTACAATGCAATCAATCTCTCTCAGTGGGAAAACCATTTCATTTGCTGTCTTTGTATGTAAATTAGAATTGGCTCTGTGACCTCAATTCCGATTTTATCTCTTCTGATCACTTCTGCAGCCCTTCTCTAATACCTCATTTCCATGGTTACTAATCTTTCCAAGCAATTATTACACTAATCCTTCTGTCCCAGAATATTTAGCTCTAGAGAAACAGTCTTTGAGTCTTTATGAATTGAACTTTGAGACATAAGGGTTTTAAGTAATGGGGTTAGTTAGTCTTTCCTCTTGTGTCGAGTGCGGCACATAGGGCAGAGGTCGCGACTCTCCATGCACGGCGGTCCGTTGCAACCCGTTGTAGGTCTTGGATGTTTGAGCGGCCCATGAGCGAGCCTTCCCTGATGATAGTTCTACGTAGGGTTTCCCTTGGTCTTCCACAAGATCTTTTCCCCTGTGGTGTCCAAATGAGGGCTTGATAAGGAAGTCTTGATTTATCCATTCTAAGGGCGTGGCCGACATAGTTCCAGCGGCGTTTTCGTATAAAATTAGACACATACTCTTGCCTGGATTCTTGCCTTATTTGTGTATTGGTTCGGAAATCTGACCATTTGAAATTTAGTATTCTTCTAAGGCATTTATTTTCAAAAGTGTCTAATTTTGTGTCTAGAGTTTTTCGTAATGGGGTACAGCGGGTTAATATAACAGAAGACTAGGAAAGAAGAAATTATGTGGTTTATACCATCAATCACGTGTGACACACTACTTGGTAACAAAAGAGTTTTAAAAATTGTTTCTGGTGAATAAAAAATGACATTCCAATATACATATGTACAATTGCTGATGGCTATTCAATCATTTTTGAATAAATGTGATAAAACACATCTACACATTGCAACTATGTACATTTGCTACTGTTAATTCAGTTACTGGGGAATAAATTTATAGTTTAACACATACACACTTTGTACCTATATACACTTGCTGATGTTAATTCTGTTACTGGTGAATAAATTTATAGTTTAACACATCTACACGTTGTACCTATGTAAACTTGCTGATGTTAATTCAGTCATTTGTAAATAAATGTGATAAACAAATCTACACATTGTACCTATGTTCACTTGCTAATGTTATTGTAATTTTTTGTAAATAAATGTGATAGTTAAACATATATCAGATTCCTACACGTTGTACCTATGTACATTTGCTGATGTTAATTCAATCATTGGTGAATAAATGTGATAGCTAAACAAATCTAAACATTGTACCTGTGTTGACTTGCTGATGTTATTTTAATTATTTGTGAATAAATGTGACAGTCAAACAAATCTACAGGATGGTGATTATTCAACTACCAAACTCAGTAATACCTTGAAATTCAAACATAATCCATTTTGTGCCAGCGTTCGAATTCCAAATCGTTCGAGTTCCAAGTTATTTTTCCACATTGAAAATAATGGAAACTTAATTGTTTCAGGGTCCAATAAACTCAAATTTTATCATGTATTTTCCTAAATACAGAATACTGTAAATATATTACCACATGATGATGATATTTAAGTACAAAAATTTTTTAATTAATGTATTTACTGTACATTTATAACAGTTGTGACTGTGAAGTAGGAGGGGAAGAGGGATTTAGAGAGATTAATGTTGAGGAGAAAATTAAGCAAGCTCCAGTGGACCAAGAGGTGAATAAAAGACGCTGGCGCTGGATAGGACACACATTGAGAAAAACCGAAGAACAATATAACTAGAATGTCTTTGCATTGGAACCAACAGGAGCATATGAATAAAGGAAGGCAAAAAAACACATGAAGGGAGCTGAAGAATGAAGTAAGACAGATGGGGAGGACATGGAGAGAACTGCATGGGATAGCAAAGGATAGAACGACTTGGCATGAGTTGGTTGAGGGCCTATGCTCCATTGGGGGCTAGAAAGGCAGAAGAAGAAGAAGAATGTTTGAAAGGTGAGTCAACTTCTATGAGAACAGCAGGAATCCTTTATGGTGTTTCATACCATTGTCGTTCACCATTTGTAGAGAGTTTGAGGTCGCTAGTTTTTCTTGAAGCCAGCATTTCAATGTGCTCTGTTATTGGTGATTATTGGTGACCATTTTTAATTTTCTAAAGTGTTTGATAATGTTTGAAATTTAAACTTCGAACAACGGATCAATATCATGGCACACGAGTAGTAACCCATAAGTGCTCCGTTCTTCTAACTGAAGTCTGAATCCGAAGATGCTCAGCACAGTGCACAGGCTCTGTAGCACCAGCAAGGATCCTGAAATACTATGGGTAGATTTTCAACTCAAATTTTTGCCCAGGCAGCTCCGTTAGGCTACTCTTTTCGATTTCCAACTGCCAAGGGATTTTTTTATGGGTGCAACAATGCACAAGGGCGTCCAATCTTACTATCCAGAGACCAAGGGGAATTACTAGAAGTCTAAGTCCTTGTGAAACAAATTCCAGCCCTTACCGGAGATTGAAACCGGAACCTCTAGCACTCAAGAGGGGCACCATGCCTCGAGACCACCCAGCCCACTTTAATAATGTTATCACCAAATAAGTTCACACACCTTTTGACTAGGGCTCTGTGAGGGCACCTTTTTTCAACAACTTGTGATTTCAACAGTGCTCATCAATCCAGCTTCCCCATCTTCCTTCCTGGAAGAAATTTCTTCTGCAGTTTCTTCCTTTTGCTGCTGGCAAAGGTGCTGAAGCTCTTGCATTATCAGCTCACAGTCGCACGATCGGCACCTGCCAGCCATTCAGTTCCAAGGCAAAATGTATTTGAACATTTCTTTTGGATTCCAAGTTTTAGGTTTTTCAAATTTCGAGGTACCACAGTACTAATTTAGTATGGGGCGTCGCAGGTCGACCCAGCTTAAAATGGGTGCCAGGATGTATGTCCTGGGGAAATAAAGACGGCCGGATTAATGCTGGCCACATAACCCACCTAGTGCCGATTGTTCTGTAAAGATATGGGTGTTCTTCCCATTTGCTCAATGGCCTAAAGGTGTGAAAGGGAATCTTTACTTACTGTACTAATTCAAATAAACACAAATAACATGTGATGGTGTCAGAATTAAAGATATCTATTAGAATTTAACATAACTTTGTGTGGTGGAACTATCCTTGAATAACAACATATAATGTATAATCTAACATACAGACATGCACATTCATGGTGATCAAACTCTCAATGGATAAAATGTAATAAATGATTCAGCATAATAACAGACATAATAATTCTAAATGGTAATAAAAGAAAAGATTTCAGAGGCCCCATTTTGAAGTAAAAAAGAATAGGCCCACAGCCCCCCCCCCCCCCCCTTTTTTCAACAAGCATAAAAGGCAACTAAGTAGGTCTTGATTCCTTCAGAGTTGGAGCGCATCTGCCTGAGAGGCAAGGAACCAACAGTCTGCATACAAATAATCTATATCTGTAAAGCAGATGTGCACACAGACATATATATATATATATATATATATATATATATATATATATATATATATATATATATATATATATATATATATATATGAATATAAACATATATATGTATATATACATATATCTATACATAGATGTAATGATGTTATAAATAGAGATAATGTCAGGGGATGATTGGCATAATTGGGGAAGTCCCTGAGAGCATGGGTTTCACGGAGATATGGTGAAACGACAGGAAAGAGTGAGTCACGTGTGAATGAGGAGATCTGGGGGATTGAGAATCAGGCGGGCATTCGGTGACTGGGCCCCAGAGAGAAAGGATGGGAAATGAAGCTGTGAAGATGAATGGAGAATGACTAGAGCATGTGGATCTGAATCGGCGAGGAATGAATGATCGAGAAGGCCAGCTGTGATGGTACCCTGTATGATTGTTAAAGCCAGCCGTGAATATGTCAACGTCTATTGTCCGAATGCTGTAAGTGGATTCTCCTGTGATTCGTGTATTGTGCTACAGTGGTATTAAACTCGTGAAATGTGCCGCTGGTGTCAACCGTTGTTAGAAGTTGTGTGACCATGAAGAAAATCATGTCTGCTTTGATTGAGTTGTGAACCTCTAGACATCGGAGCCAGTGTTAACTCTGCACTAGAGATAGCCAGTGTGGAGGAGACACAAAAGGGCAGTCATTACAATATATCTATAAATACATATATCATCATCATCATGTAGCAGGTCCTTTGCAGAACGTCACTCTCATCACAGTCTACCTGAAAGAAACTCGGTCTCTCACTTCTCCCGCCTCATGCACTTTCACACTCAAGGAGTCACTTATATCCTGTGTCCATCTTCGTGTCGGTCGGCCCGTGCCCCTCCTTCCTGGTACCATGTCTTCTGCTATAATTTTTTCCAATCCATATACATATATGTAATATGGTTCGGAAACAAGATCAAAATCCACAAGTGGAAGCATGACCAGAAGTTACAGCTGATGAATGCAAAGATGAACAACAGATTTCATATTGATATATGCCAACATTTTTGTTGACTCTGTTTCTTCTCAGATGCTGAGCTCTCATTCTTTCTGCAGTCATTTCTTCCTTCATTCTTAGTCCCTTCCTGATGTGCCCCCTTCACACAACACGGTCCATGGCATTTTGTTCCGAGTCCACCTCAATACCTGTGTCATTCATGTCCCGCTTGCACACATCTTATAGCATAGTAGAGTAATGCTTTTTATATATCACTGTGCCTCGCTCGCTAGCGTAGTCGGTTAAACCGGACTTCGCGGCGACTGGGTGACGAACTCCTTGCGGTCTCGGTTCATGCTCGGGGGTAGGCAGAAAAGCCACATTTCTCCTAGATTTACGGTAGTTGTTATGGGATCGTCGGCTCTGTGGCTAAGTTGATACGAACGCTTTGTAATGCCGGGGTGCCCGGTTAGATCTCAGCTGCGGGCCATGCGCCTTGTGTTGGTTTTGACAGTGGTATCAGGGGGCTGACCGTCCAGAAAACAATGGCAAACTACTGGATGTAAAGTTTGCTCAGAGAAACCACACAACAGCCAGGGGGCTGCTGGGGTTGGTTCTGCAAACGTCCTGTAAAGAATACGCAACTAACCTATTATGGAATCAAGGCCAAAGGGTTGCGACATCTATAGCACTGAGCCAAATGGTTAACAACTCATAGCTTCTGGATACTTAAGAATGTAAATATACATATATATATATATATATATATATATAATATATATATATATATATATATAATATATATATATATATATATATATTATTTTTAGTAATGGGCACACACATACGAATACCTTGGATGGGCAGAGTAACTAACATCGATTGCTTGAAAGAAGGTAATGAAAGAAGAGCTCTATATACAACAATAAGAAAGAGACAAACACTGTTCTTTGGCCACAAAATGAGAAGAGAGACATTGTAGAACATCCTGACAACTGGAAAGATCAGTGGAAAAAGGGGTAGAGGCAGACCAAGAGAGATGGATTCTGGAGGGATATCATCAAGAGAGATTTTCCAGTCAACCAGAGATCCTTATCTGTGGAGACATATCATGAGTGCCTACGCCAGTTGGCAGCGCACAAGATGATGATGATGAATGGGTTCATACAAAAATTAAACTATAAAGTAAAGGACCTTTTATACACTAGTGCCACATCAAGCCTATGATGCTAGATTTATGTTTTATAGATAAACCGGCACTCACGCCCACACCATACACACACACTCTTATATATTTTCAATTTCTGTTTGGCGCATACTAACGCACACACAAAAACTGAAAATAACAAGTTTTTTTCCTCTGGCTATACATTTTTAATTCCTATATTGTGTTGCGTTTTTTTTTTTTTGGGGGGGGGGGGGGATGGGCTTTTTTTAATAAATATTTAATTCTTGAGTAAGTTTCATCTAATTGTTTTCTTATGTGTTATTGTTTTATTTTTTCGTTGTCATACATTTTTAATTTCTCAGGTTTCATTTTCCCCCAGGTTATACATTTCTTTCAGGTTGTTTATTTTAAATATTTCAAGTTTCTCCTTTGGCACATATTACATACACACACCATACACACACACTCCACAAACATACACACACACTCCACATACAATACACACATCACACTCCACATACACTCCACATACATACACACATCACACACACTCCACAAACATACACACATCACACACACTCCACATACATACACACACCATACACACACACTCCACATACATACATACACACACCATACACACACACACTCCACATACATACACACACCATACACACACATTCCACATACATACACACATCACACACACTCCACATACATACACACATCACACACACTCCACATACATACACACACCATACACACACACACTCCACATACATACACCATACACACACACTCCACATACATACACACACCATACACACTCCACATACATACACACATCACACACACTCCACAAACATACACACACACTCCACAAACATACACACACCATACACACACACTCCACATACATACACACTCCACAAACATACACACACCATACACACACACTCCACAAACATACACACACCATACACACACACACTCCACATACATACACACATCACACACACTCCACAAACATACACACATCACACACACTCCACAAACATACACACATCACACACTCCACAAACATACACACATCACACACACTCCACATACATACACACACCATACACACACACTCCACAAACATACACACATCACACTCCACATACATACACACATCACACTCCACATACATACACACATCACACACACTCCACAAACATACACACATCACACACACTCCACATACATACACACACACTCCACAAACATACACACATCATACACACACACTCCACATACATACACACTCCACATACATACACACACCATACACACACACTCCACACTCCACATACATACACCCATACAAAACAGAAGAACTGAAAACAGGATAAGGTAAACATCTTTAATATAACACCAATGCAGACTATACAGTTTAGATTTAACACAGGCCAAGGGAAAAGGTGTGTGCATACCAGTAGAGGAAACAATATTGCTAGTAGTTCAGTCTGTGTGTGGGACCACTTCATAACTGGACCATTCTATTGATTTTTTGCTGGTTACATGAATGAGACAACTTCAATACTGCCCGTTCTGTTAACTGTTATACAAGTGAGACAACTTCAATATTGTCCATTCTGTTAACTGTTATACAAGTGAGACAACTTCAATATTGTCCATTCTGTTAACTGTTATACAAGTGACAACTTTAATACTGTCCATTCTGTTAACTGTTAAAAAAGTGAGACAACTTCAATATTGTCCATTCTGTTAACTGTTATACAAATGAGACAACTTCAATATTGTCCATTCTGTTAACTGTAATACAAGTGAGCCTACTTTAATACTGTCCATTCTGTTAACTGTTATACAAGTGAGACAACTTCAATATTGTCCATTCTATTAACGGTTATACAAGTGAGGCAACTTCAATATTGTCCATTCTGTTAACTGTTATACAAGTGAGGCAACTTCAATACTGTCCATTCTGTTAACTTTTATAAAAGTGAAACAACTTCAATATTGTCCATTCTGTTAACTGTTATATATATGTGGGACAACTTTAATAACAGGACATTTTGCATAAGCCGGACTACAAATAGTATTTTTTTACAGAAAGAATCAATTCTTTAGAAAAGTAATAAAATACTGTGTTTTATGTGTTCCTTTTTCAGCATTAGCTAGTTTATTGTCTTGTGTGATTTTTTTAATATACTTTTTTCAAACATGGGTGGAAAAACCATATTTTGAACTTTATGTTTGTGGGAGACAAAGTATAGTCTATTTGTGTCATTTTACATGGATGGGGCAACTATTATCTTGCCATACATGAAGACACGGATGGGGCAACAATTACCTTGCCATACATGAAGACACGGATGGGGCAACAATTACCTTGCCATACATGAAGTCATGGATGGGGCAACTATTACCTTGCCATACATGAAGTCATGGATGGGGCAACAATTACCTTGCCATACATGAAGACATGGATGGGGCAACTATTACCTTGCCATACATGAAGACACGGATTGTGCAACTATTACCATGCCATACATGAAGACACGGATGGGGCAACTATTACCTTGCCATACATGAAGACATAAATGGGGCAACTATTACCTTGCCATACATGAAGACACGGATAGGACAACTATTACCGTGCCATACATGAAGACACGGATGGGGCAACTATTACCGTGCCATACATGAAGACAAGAGCACAGAAGTGGAATACTTATACGGCTGCTTTTATTCTGTGAAAGTGACAGAATATGTTGTGTGTGAAACAATGATGCTATATGCTGTATTCCCCCCTCCCACCTCTCTCTCATGCACACACACTCACACATGTATGCATGGTATATTCATTCAAATATGATGAGTATAATGTAATAGTTTTAACAAATGTGTGTATTGTGATGATGATGATTCAGTTTCTTATGAAGTATAAAATGATTACACATGACAGACATTCACACACTTTTACAAGTTAAACGTGTTACAGATCAACGTATGTATGTACACACATGACAACGTTAATTCAATTATCTGTGATGAATAAAATGTGACACCTCAATGTACGTATGTACACATGCTGATGTTAATTCAATTATATGTGAATAAATGTAATGCTTAACACACATTATTGTACGTCAGTTCAAGCATACATGTGATAATTCAAATGGACATGACTGGCCTGTGACGGTGCCAGAACCAAAGATAACTAAAATTTAATATCTGGCTATTGAAAATAATGGATACACTTTCACTCATGTATATTTCCTCAAATATATATTATACAGTAACAATATACAGACGAACAAGAGAGAGAGAGAGAGGGGAGGGTGAGAGAGAGAGAGAGAGAGAGAGAGAGAGAGAGAGAGAGAGAGAGAGAGAGAGAGAGAGAGAGAGAGAGAGAGAGAGAGAGAGAGAGAGAGAAAGAGAGAGAGAGGAGGGTGAGAGAGAGAGAAAGAGAGAAAGAAAGAGAGAGAGAGAGAGAGAGAGAGAGAGAGAGAGAGAGAGAGAGAGAGAGAGAGAGAGAGAGAGAGAGAGAGAGAGAGAGAGAGGTCTAACTAAGGTTTACAAACTTACATTAGAGGTTACAGATGTGCAACATGGCCGCATTATCACAGCTGCAGTGAACTTCTTTGTTCACCGGCCGTAAGCTCCAGTCAAAAGTCCTGACTGTTCATCCATTAGGACTTTGGCTTTGTACCGAGGCCTGAGTTTTGCGTGTACATCCGTTTTACTGGCTTACTTGTGAGCAATTGTTTGTTCCTTGCCGCACAGGCGGATGCACTATAACTTCAAAGGAGACTTTTGACTACTACAACATGCTTGATGGGTAAGACAGGCAGTCTATTCTTGTCTTCCCCACATCAGGGCCTGGAACCCACACAGTTAACTAATATGCAAGAGGTGCTTCTTCAAGTCTTAGATGTTTGCCAAGCAGACGGCAGCCATACTGAGTGTCTAGAACCTCTAAGTTTGTAAACTTCAGACCTTCCTCTCTCTATTCTATGTATATTGCTATTATTATTATTTTAAAGTTTTTTTTCCCTTATAGATATTAAATTCACTCACACACTCCACATGAAACATGTCCGTCAAGGAAACATACACGAATGAAAGTGAATCCTTATTTTGAATAACCAAAGTGTTTGGTGATCGAAACTATCCTCCAATAACATAAACGCAAGACTAACATATGTACATATGCACGGTGATAAAACTGAATGGATAACATGTAATAAATGATTTATCATATTCACAGACATATATATTCTGAATGTTAAAAAAAATGTGTAAAGATTTAGTTTATATACAGTATACAGACAAAAGGAGATTAAATTTTAGACTCAAATGATTAAATGTATATACAGAAATTCATATGTACATGTACTGAAATATACAGATTTGTAGTGGATCTCTACAGGAGGGGAAACTAGAGCAGAGTAGTAGCTAGATAATTATCAGCCCAAAGATATTGCGTTCGGGTCTGCACCAAGGCAGATTTTTTATTTAACTGAGCGTAGCTCCGGGCTCGATGCGGCCTTTACTGGCTACAAGGAAATGTTCTGGTGTATTGAAAGTGGCCAGCGAGGGCTACTGAAGTGGAAGTCCAACAGTTGATTCACGACAATTCTCATCCTGATGATCTTATTATCTATACAGATGGTTCTGTATTGAGAGGGAAGAGAAATGCCTGGGGGTTTCGTAGTGTGAGCCAATGGAAAATCTTTAGTGCAGGACAGCCTAGCATGTGATACCACAACATCTAACATAAGAATGAAGATGGAAGCGGTCACTGCAGCTTGCCGGTGGCTAGAGAACAAGATACACACACGTCGTAATTGTAACAGACTCTGAAAGCATGCTGAAAAAGGTGAAGACAGGATTGCTTCAAGCAGAGTGGCAAGCGTCACTTGCAAGGTCACGGGTAGTGAGCATACTTTTGATCTTTTCTCCAGGCCATGCTGGCGTGGTGGGGAATGAACAGGCAGACAGATTGGCTAGATCTGCACCGCTGGGTGGTGAATTGATATATGACAAGGGAGATGTGGTCAAAGCCCTCTGGGAATAAGTAACAAAGTCAGAAGAGAAACTAGATTATTATGGGCTGGAGAGAGTGATGCACCTGAGTGTGACTAGAAGGTTTAGCCGGCACACTACGCTCAGAGGAAAGGCAAGATGGACATACAACCAGACGACCGCCATTAGAATTAAAACTCTGAGATGGCTGCTGAGGATACACATATGGGAATGCCCCGAGTACCATGATATCAATTCTTAACTCAAATGTGGTGTTTAAAAAAAAAGGTCAACATGATGTTGACTACATCATCAAATAAGCACAAACTGCTCTAATAAATTACAGACCTAGCAAGGGTCCTTTACATTACTGTTACAAAAACAGTATGATGACTTGAAGAGATGGCTTCAAATGTTCAAATGAAAGCCTTAAAAGTGTGATAGGAATTACAGTAACCATGCCACTGTCTTGTAACCTGCCTGTGTTTTTGTGAGGGGTGATACAAATGTTAAGCATGTGATATCATGATGCAGATGAACATGGTGACGTCACAATGACAGTTTAAAGATGGTTGCCCACCTCTGACATAAATAAGAAGCAGGAAATCAGCTTCAGCAGTGACAGTGGGTGTGTGTATACACATACATAATGAGATGTAATGGCATAAAGGTCATTGTGCTTGCCTGCCGAGACAATGATCAGGGTTTAATCCAATCCAGAGGCAGGAAGAGAACAGTGGCTTTGGGATCCACACAGTGCCATCCAAATGGGCACCAATGTTTCAGTTTTTCAGGGAGGAAACGGTGGTGGTGGTGGTGGGGCCTTACAAGCCCCAAATGCATATTGTGGTGCTGTTTATGTGAATGTTCAAGGTTTCATATTTGTACAGCAGTATTTCCCCCTGAGAAAAACAGATTGTTTAAAGTGCTATATAAAACCTGTGCTTTTGTAGACAGAGTAAACATGGACTGTAATCAGAGAAGCTAAGAAACACCTGATGACTGAGGAAAAGTCATTTCTGGGGCAAATGCAAACAATTGTCCAGATTGAGAGAAAAAAAACACAATAAGCAAGTCCTTTGAGAAACAGAAGAAAACTGAACTAAGTGGAGAAATTAGGTGCAGAGAAAGTAGTTTTTACAAACATTAGGGGAAGAAATTACTGGGCCCACCCTGAGAAGAAACAGACAGAATCGGGAGAAATCCTGAGAATGAAGAAAAAGGCAGAATCAGGAGAAATCCTGAGAAGAAAGAAGCAGACAGAATCAGGAGAAATTACTGGGCCCACCCTGAGAAGAAACAGAATCGGGAGAAATCCTGAGAAGGAAGAAACAGACAGAATTGGGAGAAATTACTGGGCCCACCCTGAGAAGAAACAGACAGAATCGGGAGAAATCCTGAAAAAGAAGAAACAGACAGAATCGGGAGAAATCCTGAGAAGGAAGAAACAGACAGAATCGGGAGAAATTATTGGTCACACTCTGGGAAGAAACAGCAGAGAATCACTAAAAAGACATAAAAGTGGGCAATACAGAGAGTGAGGAAGGGATGGCCATCCAAAAGAAACCCTAAAAGAAACACTGGTGGGAGGCTAAGGGTGCCGGACTGGGTGCACAAGACAGAATTAAGTGAAGAAACAGACTGAGCCTTATGTGATATATTATGGTACGTAAGACAAATGATGATGGGAGAAATACAAAAGATGGGGGGGGGGGGGGGGGGTGTCTCCGAGCCCTTCCTCCATGGCAAAGTGGTCACATTGTTTGCATCATAATATGCTAAGTGGAGAACAAGTTGTTAATGGTCCATTAACCCACTATAATGAAGTATTAACTGGCACTAGATGATGGCAGTGATGATTGTGTATATAACTGGCAGTCGCAGGGTGGTGGTGAAGATAAAGACAGGCAACAAGTTCAAGGCAATCATTCTCAATCACAAACAGCTACTGGGCACTATCAGCAGTAGAACTCTTCACTAGCTACTGAAGGAGACGGGGCATGTCCTGTAGTTAATTTTCAACTGGTTTACTGAAAAATGTAGTTGGTGATTATGTGAACTGAGTCCGAACCTCTGCCATCCATTCTATGGTCCACAGCAATATATTTAAGGGGTCCATAAAAGCTTTAACAAAGCATCCCTCCACTCTCAAATGTAATCCTTTCGGTGGTTCTAATATTTATAAAGATAAACGTTCTTCAGCATGGCTAGAATACAGTTTGGGGTCCATAGCAGACTTTGAAAATGAGTTGGGGTACGCAGGTCTTAGCTGGCTGGGAACCCCTGACTTGTGCAGTCCCATTATTTTTGTGACACACTCCTAGACAGATGGTGCCATAGTTTCCACTGCAGCACATTCACCTGATTAATCTAAACTAAAGAAACATAATTTTGTAAACTTCAAACTTAACACAGAGTAACCCCACAGCAGCTAGACTGCAGCTACAGTGAAACAAAGGGTATACATCTGATACAACCAGGTCAACTCTCTGAAAATTGTAAATACCTCTAGTATGGTTAAAACAATTTTTAAAACAATTAGTTGTGTATCCTTTACATTACGTTGCAGAACCAACCCCAGCATTTTTTGCCTGTTGTGTTTTTGTGTGTGGCAAATTCACGTTCATTGCCATTGTTTTCTGGACAGTTGGCTTCTCAATACCACTGTTGAATCCAATGCAAGGCCCAAGGGCCGCAGCTGGGATTAAACCCGCCACTCCGGCAATATGAAGCGTGTTCGCAACACCTAAGCCACAGATGCTAAGAATGTTAAACATTTATTGTGTTTTCTGCCAGGTCTTGGATCTGTCAGTCAAGTCTTGATTGTGTCAGTCAAGTCTCGGTTGTGTCTGTAAAGTCTTGGTTGTGTCAGTCAAGTCTCGGTTGTGTCAGTCAAGTCTCGGTTGTGTTTGTAAAGTCTTGGTTCTGTCAGTGTGTGGATACAATACAAGACCCCCCCCCCCCCCCCCACAACCCAAAGAAAGAGCATGACAAACTGCTCCCAGCACTTTTTGAAGACAGGCATGAACAGTACACCTGGCATGGTCAGAACTTTCACCTCACTTGGAATATCCTTCGTCTGAATCTCAGTACGGCTCAAGGTTTCACTGTCAAGACTTCAGCATTTTTATAAGACTATCTTTGTGGGACAAGTTTTTCCTCAAGCTTATGATGTAACTAAACCCTTTTGGTCCCAACAACGCAAAGCATGTTGATGTGTATCATTTAACTGGCAAAACCAAATTTGCTGTGTGCCTTTACCTATCTTTTACCATCACACCGTCTTTTTTATCACAGCAATGGCTTAAAGGTACCCCTACATCTGGAGAAAAAAAAACTACAAACTGTAATGATTTATGAGTCACACTCATTGCAACAATGATGCATGCAATTCTACAAAAACCCATGATTGTGTTCATGTAATGATACTGTTTGACATTAAACAGTTACTAATAAAGTCATTTCTTCTCCTTCTTGAACATTCCAAGCCATTAATACCTATGCCTCTAGACTGTCTGTTAGGTCTGCCCTCTGTGCAGGCAGTTTTGCTCTTTCTCTCAAATGCCATCCATTTACAGCCTTAGACTCCTTGATGCCAGCAATAACTGGTGATTTAAGCAGGCTGTGAATTTCTCTGTTGCCTCCACTCTCTATTCTCTGCCATTTTCATTTTTGATGAGTTTAAAGATTCATTGTAAGATTGTTTTCAAAAGTTTATAACGCTTCATATTTATGGTGGCCAGTCTGGCGGATCTGATATTTATGTATAGTAGATGTCTGTATATTTATAAACTGAATATTTCAATTTTTTTCCAACACTGACAAAAAAAAAACTGGTCATACACCCGTGCAACTTCCTGGAAAAATTCTACCATTTTACACAAGTCATTAATTTCTTCTTTTTTTTTTATCCACGCCAAAATTAAAAAAAATAAAAGTATTTTATATATATATATAAATGGAGTAATCAATAAACATGAACAGTGAAGGATTAAATGGAATACATTCCTCAAGACAAAACAAAAATACTTATGATGTGACCTCTTGACCTCTATCAGTGAGGCCATGCAAAAATTTGACTACAACATGGATTTAAAGCATCTAGTTCACACAAAAACTCCCTAAATGCTACTGATATATATTGAAAATCCCTTTACGGATCAACAGAATTGTCTGCATGTGGCCTTAGATTACCGATGTCCTTATGAATTTAAAATTTACAGTTGCTCAGGTGCTGCTGTTTTCTAAATGTGGTGAATTTCTTTGATCTTTTTAGACCAATAATTTGTGTGCCCCTTAAAAATATACAAAAATTGTTTCCTAAAAACCAGAAGCGTGGAGTCTGTTTTGGGAATCAATTCATATATGCAATGATGTGTGACTATTTTTAAAGCCTATCCTGCATACAAAGAAATATTGTGTTCTTCTAACTCAAGGGAGACTAGTGCAGGAGACTGATCACCTGAGAGTGAAACATCTATGAAATACGTTTGAATTATGTAAATGAGATTTTGACAGTACGTGACATATTCAATTCATTATTCAAAATAAATGTGCTTTAGGTTTTCTAACAGATGACCTCCAAAATAGTGCTATTTGATATTTTGCAAAGTTCACGCCACTCTATTAACTGTCAAAATGCTAAGTGTATGCTTTGAACTGGTGTCTGCTTTTTCATATACCGCTTATAAGGAAGAAGAAAAAAACTAGACGTTTGTTTACATTATAATTATTTTCTTACAAGGACACTATTAACAGGTTAAACGCCAAATTTCAACAATTTGTACCAAACGGTTACTGGGTTACTGATTTTATAGTTGGGCTCAACTTTTGGAATGCCAACCCATTTCATTTAGTCATGTCCTGATGCAATAAATTTCTCATGAGACAAAAAAAAAAAATGTTGTACAGTATAACCACACAGATTGCAAAAGAAACAAACATCAGCACAGCAAACCTTTGCAGAGATAAAAAATGAATTATACATAAAATAAAATGTAGAAAACTTATATAAAAAATAAATACAGTAATGCGCAGTTTAATGGCAGTCACAGAAATATGCATGGCAGTAGGAGAAAGAAAAAAAAAGGTATAATGAGAACAAGAGCAAGATCCCTCACCTCTCTACCTTGCTACTGGCAGCCATTTCTTACTTTACATAATGTTAACAGTAAATTTGTAAATATTATATGTGCAACTACTTCTTTTATTTTACATGCTACAGTAGCTACTGTTTACTTCATAGTGTTACAGCAACCTGCAAATATATTATACTTGTTATTTTACATGCTGTCTTATCAAAAGCACAATGTCTTGTGTTGTGTGTCAAGTTATTTTACATGCTGTCTTATCAAAAACACAATGTCTTGTGTTGTGTGTCAAGTTATTTTACAGGATGTCTTATCAAAAGCACAATGTCTTGTGTTGTGTGTCAAGTTATTTTACATGCTGTCTTATCAAAAGCACAATGTCTTGTGTTGTGTGTCAAGTTATTTTACATGCTGTCTAATGAAAAGCACAATGTCTTGTGTTGTGTGTCAAGTTATTTTACAAGCTGTCTTATCAAAAGCACAATGTCTTGTGTTGTGTGTCAAGTTATTTTACAGGATGTCTTATCAAAAGCACAATGTCTTGTGTTGTGTGTCAAGTTATTTTACAGGATGTCTTATCAAAAGCACAATGTCTTGTGTTGTGTGTCAAGTTATTTTACATGCTGTCTTATGAAAAGCACAATGTCTTGTGTTGTGTGTCAAGTTATTTTACAGGATGTCTTATCAAAAGCACAATGTCTTGTGTTGTGTGTCAAGTTATTTTACATGCTGTCTTATGAAAAGCACAATGTCTTGTGTTGTGTGTCAAGTTATTTTACAGGATGTCTTATCAAAAGCACAATGTCTTGTGTTGTGTGTCAAGTTATTTTACATGCTGTCTTATGAAAAGCACAATGTCTTGTGTTGTGTGTCAAGTTATTTTACAGGATGTCTTATCAAAAGCACAATGTCTTGTGTTGTGTGTCAAGTTATTTTACATGCTGTCTTATGAAAAGCACAATGTCTTGCATTGTGAATTAACACACTTTCACGCCTCTTCCTGTTTCCAAAAAAGTTCTGTCGTTATTCTGTTTCAGTTTTCACAAATGTTCTCTTATCATTTTCTGACATTTGGTATTGCTGTCCTATCTGATCTGACCAAAAATTGTGCATTCTTATCATTTTCCAACGTAACAAAAACTGTATATTGTCTCTCTTTTTTTCCCAACACCATCAACATTTTCTACTGTTAACTCACTATTATTTTATTTTGTTAGTTAGTTAATCGACAAATTTTCCTCACGGCACATCAACCAAGTCAATCTTCAGTATATCCCTCAGTGTGTGGCAACTGATAACACCAGCTCTGTGTTGGCCTGGCCTACTATTCTTCTTTGGCTTCCTGTATAGCGTTCATGTTTGGAAACATCTTTAATCTGAAGTTCTTGTAGTCTTTTGAATGTTGCTGATTCAGCGCGTCATCTCCTGAATTGTCTTCTCATCTGGCCTTATTAAGAGCTTTGAGAATGTCGGCCTGGTCCATGGCTGTTCCTGTGTCTACCATGGCCCTGTACTGCCAGCAAGCCATTCCGCTCATTCATTCCCTCTCACCCCAGAGTGCCTTGGCACAAAAATTAAACCAATTCCTTTCAGACGAGATTCCCTCAGCGACTCAAACCATTTTCTTTGATCCATCCAGTCTCTATCTTCTAAAGCATGCTTATTGAATCATTTTATTCTGTTACTATTTTCTAATATAACCAATAACTGGCATTTTTATAATTTCCCAGTTTGCCAACATTTTGTATTGTTTTTAATCCCTATGTGGGTATTGGGACCCTATCTGAGGGAGGGGGAGGGGGGGGGGGGGGGGGGGGGTGGTGGGTTGGTTTTATGAACCAACTCTCTTTCAGCGATTATCTCACACCTAACCCAGATAGCTGTTGCTCCTGTTAATTTTGTAACTGACAACCGTTACATTATATATCTCTCACCCATATGTAAGTGGCTCTAAAGTGGTAACAACATGAGGCCGGGAGAGACAGAGTTAGAATAAGTATATGATGAATGGGACAAACAATGGATGCACAGTGTGTTTCCTTGTACTGAAAGAGTTCATGGCAAAGGATAACTGTGTTACACCAAAACATAACTTTGCCACACTTGGGGAGGGGGGGGGGGGGGGGGGGGGTTGTGGAAATTATTAACGCTTTCAGTCCCAGTAGAATTAACAGCAGATTTCTGAGAAGGCAAAAAAAAGTTGAAGGGCATCTGCCTGCCAGACTGCACACACACAAAAATGAAATTAGTTTCAAGGATGGAACAGATATCAATGGGGCATGTTAAAACACCATACCTCTTCTGTATATTCAGACAAGGCATAAAAAATATATGGAGTGATGTTAAATACACATGGATAGTAACTGTTCACACACAGCATGTTCCTTGGGACTGAAAAGTTCTCAGCACACCATTTTGTGGCAAAGAATAACTCTTTACATCCTGCAATAACACAGATAACTTTTTGTTTACCCAGTAGAGAAATACACAACAAGAGAAATGTCCTATCAGACGATGTGAATCATGAGGGAGCATTGTCATTTTTCAGCGAGTTGATCTTGGAGCATATTTTCAGGGCGGGGCCCAGTTTGATGTTCATGGCGGTCATCAGGTGATCTTCTTTCAGCAGCAGCAGGGCTTGACCATCAATTTCCTGGGAGCGGAACTCTTCTGCGTACTCTCTGCATCCGGGCATTGACTGGATGAAATCGTAGACTTCCGTCACCTGGTTGAAATAAGAACCAAAGTTTATACTCAATCTGAAGACCAGTATTACTTGTGTCGGCTCCAAAAACCCATTTTGGAGGGAAAATAGATTAGACCCACTGAGTACTAACATGCATATCATAAGAGGCAACTATCATGGGGCTTCAAATTAAAACTATGCTAGAAATTACAATAACCTGGTCATTGTCTTTTAAACTGTCAATGCTGTTTTTAAGGATGTCAAGAGTGTTGAGCATGCAAAAATCACAAAGAGGTCGACACGGTGACACCGTAATGACAGTTTAAAGATGGCATGCATCAAACCTCCTTTTTCCGAACAAATGCTGAAAAAGACTAGTACAAATATGTGTTCAGCAGGTCACCTTGCCAAACAACAATCAATCTCAATTTGCGAGCGGTGGCAGTGGTAAAAAGTAAGGAAACAAGATTTGGTGAACTCCTGTGCGGGCAATACTAGAACAACAAAAGAATATAAAAAAACAAGACGATTCCCTTCAAGAGGCTTGTCAAACATCTTACCGTCCATTTGCCAGGGTCAGTTCTGGGTATGTTTCCATCCACGTCCATGTCATACTCCTGCGACCTTGGAGGTGAGTCAGCCGAGGAACTTGTTTCCCGTGTGCTGTTAGAGCTGCTCATTTCGTCACCAACCGGCTGAAAATATTATTTTAAATAGGTCATCTACAGTTTTAAAACAACATGAAAACCAATGTCAGCTTCTCTTCCTGGGTTTAGTTTTATGACAGAACATAGGCTTTTAACCAACTCATTCCCTGTATGTGTTCTGGGGGGGGTGGGGGGGGGGAGAGGGTGCACTGCCTCCCTAACAAGCATCGTACAACCAACTAATCAGGGAAGTTTTCTTTAAATTCAGAGTGCATCTACCTGACAGACAGGACCAACAGTCTGCATACAAATAAGCCAGATCAGAAACAAACCGGATATGCAGGCAAAGCTCAAGTTCTGGAATACTACTAAAGTCCAGAAGTGGATGAACAACCAGAACTTTCTGCCATAGTTTACAGCAGGTTAATACCACGAAAAAGAAGAGCTGCAGTCTGGTAAGATGTATAATAAAAGACCTTGGGGCATACTGGGTCTCTAGTGCCAACCACATCTTCTTCCAGACCCCGTCTGATACTCATTTTGAGCCAAGTGGACTTAGAAACCCAAAACAATGATTCAAACATACCAGTCTCCCAAAACAATGTTTCAAACATACCAGTCTCCCAAAACTATGCTTCAAACATACCAGTCTCCCAAAACAATATTTCAAACATACCAGTCTCCCAAAACTATGCTTCAAACATACTAATCTCCCAAAACTATGTTTCAAACATTCAAGTCTCCCAAAACAATATTTCAAACATACCAGTCTCCCAAAACAATGTTTCAAACCACGACCTTCTCTATTTATAGGCCAACTGGGTCAACAGGGATTCCCGTTCTTGTGCAAGAATTGAGTCCCTCTGTGTTAAGTTTTTATCGAGGAGATGTATACACTAATTAAACTACAGTTTCATTAATTTTTGACATATTTTCAAGAACTATACATCATTTTTAAGGTAAATATGTGTGCTATTTAAATTTAACAATAAAGGCTCTTACAGACAAACAAAAATGCTTTTGCTACAGGCAACATGAACATAAACATCAATAACGTGTAGAAATAGACTGAAAGCTATTCCAGCAAAAGTAAAGAAATACAAGTGCTAACTCTTTGATTCTGAGAGGGTACTGTTGCATCAGGGGAACCGGGCGGGGGGAAAAAGGGGGGGGGGGGGGGGGGTGGACATTTGTACTTTATCAAATTTATCACATAAAAATACTGCTGTGAAACATACACAAGACTGAAGTCCAGAATTAGATGAACAACCAGAAGTTTACAGCCAGTGTTTGTGAAGCAGAAAATTCACAAAAATTAACACACAATTGCAAATATGCATAAGAAGTAGATGAACAACCAGAAGTTTCCGCTAGCGTTTACAGCCAGTGTTCACGAAGCAGAAAATTCACAAAAATGAACACAGACCGTACAACTGCAAATGTGCATAAGAAGTAGATGAACAACCAGAAGTTTCTGCCAGTGTTCGTGAGCAGAAAATTTACAAAAATTAACACAGACTGTCCAACTGCAAATGTGCATAAGAAGTAGATGAACAACCAGAAGTTTCTGCCAGTGTTCACGAAGCAGAACATTCACAAAAATGAACACAGACCGTACAACTGCAAATGTGCATAAGAAGTAGAATTCACAAAAATAATATTATTATTAGTGTATTTCTACAACATATAATTATACTGTTAGTCAACAATTAGTAAAGAGGCAATGAGTGACTTGCTGTGAGAGGTTAGTTAGTAAATAAAATATAGTTTTTATGCACTTACCCAGAGCTCTGAAATATCTTGACACAATTTATTCACAATTTGATTTCTACATTCAAAGTAGAAAAAGAATAAACAGCCAGTTCCCAAAAGTCCAAACTACTGACTAGAAACAGTGACACATACATCACAACATGACTGTCTTCCGTGAATTAAAATTAAAACTTGCTGTATATCCACTTCACAATATCTGCTTGTAGATTTGTAATACGAATACGTTTAGAACAAAGGACTTTGTAAGCATATTAAAATTTCACACAATGCAACATGGAAATGCTTCCAGTAACCTATTTTCGAGGGGACTCCTCCAAAAGGTACCGTGATTCAGTTGTCAGGACCAATAGAAATAGCTCAAGATGGACGTGTTTCAAACATACCAGTCTCCCAAAACAATGATTCAAACATACCAGTCTCCCAAAACATTGTTTCAAACATACCAGTCTCCCAAAACAAAGTTTCAAACTCACCAGTCTCCCAAAACAATGTTTCAAACATACCAGTTTCCCAAAACAATGTTTCAAACTCACCAGTTTCCCAAAACAATGTTTCAAACTCACCAGTCTTCCAAAACAATGTTTCAAACATACCAGTCTCCCAAAACAATGTTTTAAACTCACCAGTCTCCCAAAAACAATGTTTCAAACTCACCAGTCTCCCAAAACAATGTTTCAAACTCACCAGTCTCCCAAAACGTTTTAACTCACCAGTCTCCCAAAACAATGTTTCAAACTCAAGTCTCCCAAAACAATATTTCAAACTCACCAGTCTCCCAAAACAATGTTTCAAACTCACCAGTCTCCCAAAACAATGTTTCAAAAATATCAATCTTCCAAAACATTTCAAATATATAAGTCCCTCAGCAGTTTTTCAAAAAATACTTGTCTCTGCAGATATTTAAACTCAGTGTCTAGAGACAAGAACCTTAGTTGCTTCACTCCAGAAACTTCTTAAGTAAACAGAAGGTTAAAAATAAGCCCTCTTCTCCTTCACATTGTGCCTCAGCGAAGTAATGAGTGGAGATGTAACACTGACTGATGAGCTCTGTCAAGAGCACTTTTAAGTTTGATTTTCATTTCTGTAAGGCTGTTCTTAATGCCATCTCTCCATATTTTCCTAGGTCTCCCGCTTGCTCTATACCCGTTGTAATGTTTCAGTGTGGCTTGTTGTGGTGGATAGTACCAGGACATTCTTGTTAGGTGTCCAAACCACTTCATTTGTTGTTATCTTTGATGACCTGTGATACTGGCTTTATTCCTAGCATTCTTCTGATTTTGTTGAAACTCCTGCAGCTCTTCTAAGGCATTTCATCTCTGTTGTCACAACTCTACGTTACTATTTTACCTTCTGGCATGTTTAATATGAGTGAAAGAGAGAAAGACTTACAGCTGTGTTACTGTCCTCATTATTGTCATCATTGCTATTGTTATCACCAGACGTCTTTGCATAGGTCAACCTGCCACCTTTACTGACACGCCAGTTCTTGCGTCCGAGAATGTGCTTCCTCTTACGTGTTGTACCTGACGAGACATTCACATAATAACCATTTCAACATTTGCACATCAAAACTTCCTCAATCATAATCAATCAAGCACCGTCTAGCACCCACCCCTCCATAATTCACTGCACCCAACAAGCGCCATTTCCCCACAAACCTTCATTGATGTGGTAACTGGAGAATCTGCAGATCTTCAGGGAGGGGGGCATAAATGGGAACCCTGCTACAGGATGTTTAAACCATTCGCCACGAAAAAACAAAATACAATGGGTCAGGAATCTGAAGAAATATCCGAAAAATCCTTTTAAAAAACTAAGTATAACAGGCTACTAATAAATTGTTTTAAAATGTATTTTCTATATTTTTTAAAATCTGTTTCAAAATACATTAAGATATATAAAGGCAATAATAAATAAACAAGAACAGAGTGAAGCACTAAATGGAATGCATTCCCCGGGGGCTAAAATAAATATGTATTGGGTGATTTATATTGTGACCTTTATCACTGAGGCTTATGGGAAAATTTTAAATCAACATGGCTTTAAAAAAAGCTATTGGATTTACTAGGAAACACTATGATATATTTAATTAATATGTTCACATCCAGGCCTCCTAAACACAACACAAGTGCACACAGAACCAATGACATTTAACTACACTTTTCAAGAAGAGGTCACTGCAGAAATGGCGATATATCGCATTTACAGAGCCATATCACAACCAGAAGTGTCTAGATTTATTCTTCTCATAGCGATAGGGTTAAACAGCGGGTGCCAGAATACTATTTGATGTACAACGTACTCAGAATGTCTGACATACATGTAGCAACCACACTATTGACAAACATCTCAACGCCAATGACAGTGAAGGGATCTGTGGTAAAGGTAATCTTGACAAAACAATACTGCCTACTACTTAGTCGTCTCATACTGAACATGACTGCTAACACTAATGAGGACATGGGCCAGTCCCACGGAAGATCATCTGTGTCATAATAAAACATGACTACATGAAATTAAGATGTTATTCTCTACCTTGCTGCATACATGTAGTGTGTTATACATGAATCGTTGTCCAGTTGTGTGCTCTACAGCTTGTGCCAGTGTCATCCATCAACGCACCAGCCTCTATGACACAGCGTACCCACTGTTAAATAAGTGCCTAACACATACACTATCCATAATTTTTGACAAAGCTATTTTTCCCAAGATGTTCTTATAAATAAACAGAGGGGGGAACCATTTGAGGCCGTTAAATATAATAACGGCCTCAAATGGTTCCCCCTCTTTTTATTTATAGGAATGACGTATACACACCGGAACCTACCAACAAATACCTTTCTTAAATGTTTGTGTATTCTAGACAAAGCAATAAGGTCTTACTGTGTTCGTAAATTGTTGCTGTGATTGTTATTCGACATTTGCTTCGTTAATATAAATTTCTGTAACCTATGGTGCCATTTCAATGGGTTGAAATGAATTCTGTCCGTATTCCATAGTCGTGGATTTCAAGCTGTACGATAGACGTGGCCAATGAGACACCTTTTATTTTGGGGGTGCCGAGTTGACCATGTATCTTAGTGCACTTGTATTCATGGCGAGGCGCAGACGCCGTCTGGAGGTGACAGGTTCAATTCCCGGCACGGTAACTATAGCTTTCGATTTTTATGTTGTCTAGTGTGTTCTTTTATCTTTCTACTTCTTTCTATGAGTGCCGTTCACAATACTTTCTGTTACTTGATTATTTTTCCCAAGATGGCATGTTGCTGAACTGTCCAGCATTCTCTCTCTTGATCTCTCCCACTTAACTTTCCTCCTGTCATGATACACTTCCGTTTGCAGCCTCTCATGATATGCTAAAAGATTACAAACTCTCTTTTTTCCTAGTGCTAGTCACCAGTTCTTTCTGTAAGTCTATTTCAATATGTCTTCACTTTTTATCTGCCCAAGTTGTTATCATTCTATAAAACCACACCTCTGCTACTGCACAAGATCTTTCTGTGAGTTAACTTCTCTTAACATCTTCACTACACTTTTTAATCTGCTCATGATTTTATCATTCTATAAAACCACACCTCTGCAAACTTTCAAAAAATTTGCTGACAGTCCATGAATCACTTTCATACACCAGGACTGGGATGCAGAGGTGCTGAACCACTGTGCACCAGGACTAGGGTTAACATTTTTCAAGACCTACCGGTACTTCTGTGGTAACTCTCATTTCGGCTAGATTTCCAAATATCACAGATTCCTACGAAATAAGCTACTTTCCCAAAACCAAGGAGTTTATAAATAAAATTTTAAAAATGAATGCTTTACACAAATGTCCCTGTGTGGGGTTCCACAGACTATTTGGAAACAGACTATTTGGAAACAGATTTTTTTTTTACGGGGGTGGGGGGAGACAGGCTCCATGCCCTTTAACTTGCATGTTGTAAAAGGCAGCTAAATAAAGATTTTCTGAAACTGTATGTGTTGGGCTGAAAGATTTTGTTGACATCACGACTAAACAGTAAACTACAACATAAAATGCCAGGTGTTCTTTCAAAGAAAAGTGCAGAAGAAGAAGAAGGAAAAAGAAGAAAAAGAGACAAAAGGATTTAATAAACAAACAAATAAAAAAAAAAGATTTTAAAAAGAAAAGGATTTTTATTAGAAATAAAAAAACATTTAAACTATTGGATTTTATAAACACAATGATTCTCATACACAGTTTTTTTAAAATAAATAACTCACCTCTGGATTTAAACAAGCCAGCTCGACGAGAGTGACTCACATTATGCCTTCTGGAGCAGGACACCGAGCAAAATCTCAGCGAGTTGTTAAACGTGGAAGCTGGCGCCACCTTCTGGCAGAGCTCACATTTTAAAAGCTTGCTTGAGTGTTTGTGTTCATCTTTCTCATTATATGCCTGCGACTGGTGGCTGGAGAGCTGGGTACTAGATAAATGTGCTAGGAGACACAAGATGAAACATATATAAGAGTTACATAGAGCCAGATTATCAGCTTATTGATCGCGGCTTTAACTTCACAGCAAATGGGTCACCTTATAGTTGCTCCATTAGTGAAAATCACACAAAATGCCTATCATTGTCCCATGTGAAAAAAATCAAACAGACAATAGTCCTGACAAAATCTAACAGATGGCACATGCATTAAATGCATGAGGCAGATAACATACGTGCCAGGACACACAATAATGCACTAGAATTATAATTATGGAGCGTTCATCTGAAACCCGTTCATGTTGTACAGCGTGTAATTGCATGCATTGAGCATGATCATGTGATAAGTACTGACCAATGAATTAAATATCTTATCATCCCAGGGCAAGGACATGTCTGTAATAAAAAAAAATTTTGCAAACCAACACCAAAACTAACGCAGCAATACAGGTGAACCGTTGTCAAAGCACACATCCACTAGAGAAAGAATTTGATGTATCAACCGAGACAGTACAAACATTTGTCCATTACAAACTGCAATAAAGGAAGGTGTGTTAACAGAGGGCACCACAGATGCCGACTCTGCACCCAAAAAAGGAACACACGGGATGGTGTTTGCAACAGTTGCTGCATTACATAGCAGAGTGTGATGCATTTATCTTCGGCAAAGGAGCAGGTGAGAACAACCACCACGCTAAGCTAAACAGCAAAAGAGAGAGTAATGGCAATGGGAGCAGGCTAGATCACTAATCATGCTTTCTTGCTGTGTGATTTTGTTGAATCATATTGTTCATCCGAATTTCGCAAAAATTGTGCGTGAATCATTAGTACAAAGAAAGTGCGAAATTCTGCAACATCCAGCCTATAATCCTGATTTATCACCATGTGATTTTTATTTGTTCGGATCCCTGCCTGAATGAGCAATGGGATGCTTGCCAGAATGCCTTTTTATGACCAAAAGCATGCCATAAAAGACGACCAATTAGATGTCGCCTTCAGAATTGTAGTAAATCTGCCTAAGAGGCAAAAAACCAACAATCAGCATACAAATAAGCCAGATCTGTAAATTGAATGTGGACGCAAAACTTAATTTCTCGAACAAGATCATGGTCCAGAAGTGGACAAATACCTAGAACATTCTGCTGAAGTTTAGAGCTGGTGAATGCAGAAAAAAAAAACAGAAATTTCAACAAGAGTTATCTTTCTTACCATCCACCTGACTGAGCAAAGTAGGTGGCTCATCGTCACAGCTGGTTCCCTCTTCTTCTGACTCCTTGACAATCTGCAGGCTGGCTTTGGGAGGGATGAACTCTTGAAGCAGGGAGGACTGCTGAACCTGTATTAAAAAAACATAGAGAGAGAATATCATCATCAAACGTGTCAAGATGAACACCTGGAAATACCAGCCATAAATGCTCTTTTTCTTCTGCCTTCTAACCTCCACTGGAGGTCAGGCCCGCAACCAACTCCTGCCAAGTTTTTCTATCCTTCGCCATCACCTGCAGCTTTCCCCATGTCCTCTTCATCTTTTTAACTTCACTCTCTAGCTCCCTTCTCCATGTTTTTTTTTTGGGGGTCTTCCTTTATTCCTATTCTTTTTTGGGTTCCAGTGCTAAGACATTCTAGTTATACTGTTCTCATGTTTTCTCAACATGTGTCCTATCCAAAGCCAGTGTCTTTTCCTCACCTCTTGGTCGACTGGAATTTGTCTAGTTCACCCCCAAAGCTCCACATTAGTGATTCTATAATACCATTTAATTTCCGCTTTTCTGTGCAGGTACCAGTTAATGAATGTATGTAGTTTATTAGTAAATGGCTTAGTTGTTCTCGATGTTTTTCGCTCCATACACCAGTACTGCTCTGATTTAGAATTTTAAAAAAGTTTAGTGTTGGTTTTAGTTTTTATTTCTTTCAACGTCCAAAAATGCCCTATTGCTATGAAAGCTCCTCTTGTTTTTTGTATTTGCATTGTAAGATCTCCCCCCCCCCCCCCCCCCACCCCAATCTTTATCTACATTACTGCTCAACTAGGTGTTCGACTCCATATCTTGCAGTGGGATACCATTAAGTGAAACCACATTACTATTTGCCTGATTTATATTCATTATCTTTATCTTTCCCTTAAAGATTTTCACAACTAGCTCTTGTGATCTTGCATCAAGAATATTTAATTTATCTTGCATCTGATTCTGTGAGTGGGACAGAGGAGAAGTATCATCTGCAAAGTCCCGATCACCAAGCTGTTTTGTAGGGGTCCAATGAATTCCATTCTTGGTGTTAGTAGTTACTGTCTTCATAATTCAGTCTATTGCTAGTAAAAATAGGAAAGGCGACAAAAGACACCTGTTTTATTTTTTATGTATCTGTTAGCTTTCCCTCATGAAGAACTTGACATTTCATGTCTTTATATGTTTAAATGTTGCCTTTACTAAGTTTATAATTTTCTGTAGGATTCCACTGTGCCCCATTAATTTCCAGAGAGATTCCCTATCAATGCCATCAAAAGCTTTTTCACAGTCTCTAAATCCAATAAGTGGTGAAGTCAGTTTAATGCTTTGCTCTATTCTTTTACGTAATGAGCTATCTGGTCATAACAGGATCTGTGTGGCTGAAAATGTGCCTGTTCATCTCTTAGCTTAGCAAGAGGTAGACAATAATAAAGCAGTGGGATAACATTAACAGATGGATGAACAAGTCTCAGAGTCTAATCAAGTGAATGAAAAAAAAAAAAGAAAGAAAGAAGAGCAAAAAGAATGACAAAGAAAGAAATTAAAAGAAGTTTTAAAAGAACAAAAAGAAATGTAGAAGAAAGAAACAGAGAAATGGAAGAGAAGAATGAATTAAAGAATTCATAGAAATGGCCAAAGCAAAAGGAAGCAGGAGGAAGAAAGACAAAGATGAACAGCTAGAATATGCCTACAAAATTGCTGAACACTGTAAAACTACTCACAGGAAATGGTTCAAGTCCTTCCTGAATCACAAACCCTTCAATTATATGAGTGAGAATTTGAGGCTTGACAATGGCTCGCTGCTTCTCCACCACCGGAGGGGGCTGAGCAATCGGAGATGGTTCGATGAGAGTCACGGGCTTTGTCTCCTTCACCAGTGTCACCAACCCTGCCGCCTCCATGGCGGCACTAATGCTGTTTGACGACTTGACCACTTGTGAGATGACTGGCTTCTCTTCCAGGACTATATCATCAATTGTCATTTTGCTGCCCAGTAGGGCCGGGCTTAGCTTGGGAAGTGTTGAGCTGTCATTGCTGCTGGCGGCAATCAGTGATGGGACCGCAGATGATACTGATGATGACGATGATGAAGCCACGGTGGCTTTAATCTTTGCTTTCAGGGTGGAGTCAACTGTGGCGGAAGAGGTAGCTGATACTGAGGGTTTCAGTGCTTCCACCTGGAAACCAACCAGAAAAAGTTTACAGGTAGTGCTAATTAATTACTTAATAAAATTTGACTATAAAGCTCAACAGAGGGAATAGAAAAGGCGCACACAAATACAAGCGAATGTTTAAAAACGGAGAACTAAATACAACGGGAGCCGGCAGGGTGTAGTGGCCAGACACTGTGGGTTCAAGGTTATGGGTTCAAATCTGAACAGAGACAAACTTTTTTTTTAAATGCACTTTGGCTTGTTGTGTTATTCTCAAATCTGGATATTCATTGCTCTTGTGGCTGCAAAGCCATGGTAAGTGAAGAATGTTTTTGTAAAAGTCTGACTTTGTAAACTTAACACCTGCTAAATTCTTCTTTCCTACTAATTATAACCGTATTAAACAAATAAATATCATCAGCTTTAAAATGTACATTCATTCCTCTTTAAAAAAATATTTACTTTTGTAGGGATTAGAAATATATTCTCCACACATTCTCCAGGACAGGACATAGCGAGAGAATAGAGTAAGGATAGATAGGAAAGGGAGATGAGAGGAAGAAACGAGGAAGGAGGGAGATAGAAAGGATAAGAGAGGTAGAAGAGTGTAAGATGTAAGAGAATGGGGGATGAGAAAAGAGAAGAGGAGAAGAAAGATAGCTTGTAGGAGAGCTAAACAGCTTGTAGAATAAGCTGTGACAAAAACAGAACTCGGAAATCTAGGTGTCCTAGACGGGCCTGCGTGCCCAATTAATGGCCCTTTGAAAATAAAGTGCATTTGTTTTTCCCCAGTGTAAACATGGACGTGGTCAAGAAACAAATGTGCTGACCCGCTCACATCCCATTGGTTATCCATGTGTGGCTGCAATTGTTTGTTCCATTTCTAACACTCAAAGCTGGGTCAACCGGCGAGCCAAGGTCATTTTTGAAAAAAAGTCTAACACCGCCAGGACCAGAACCCACGACCTTCAGAAAATCACATGAAATTCTCCTGTCGTTATCGGTGTGCAAAGTCCAAGGATTGGGGGGTAAAGTTTAAGGATTTTCTTCTTTTGAGGCTTAACTGGGTATCTGGGATCTGCCTTGTTGGTCTCCTGTCCAGATTGAGATATTTAAAATCTCAGGATGGTATGGTAAACTTTCAAGTAGCAGCCCAGAGGGGACAAACTGCTCAACTGATCCAGAGATATGAATGTCTACACCATATGGCTTTGCAGATGGTGATAAGGCTTTAATGGGAAAAGGAGGACATAGCCACTGTCCAAAAATAGTATCAAATGTTACCTCAGCGTCTGATGGACTTTTGGTCTGCACAGTCTGCGTGACGACCTCGGCCACAGGAAGTGCAGGCACTCTGGTTAGAAGCGGAGGGGCCAGTTCACTTCCCGGCACTTGAACTGGTAAGGCAGTGGCAATGGAGACCATGGTTGTCGTCACGGGAAGTGATGTGACAACAGCAGTTGTGGAAGTGGTGTTGGCTGCAACTGCCGCAATAGACCTCACGGCAGCAGAGCTGGAAGGTGATGGTGCGGTGGCAGAGGAGGTTGCAGTTTTGGGCACGGCTTTTGGCCGGGGCTTTGTGGTCTTGGGGACAGCAGGGATGCAGAGTTTGGCTGGCTGTGAGATGCTGGGCTGAATCTTCGCTGTCACTGGAGTCCGGGGTACAGATGGCAGCATCACTTTTCCAGAAACATTGGTCTGTTGCTGAAAGAGTAGGCAAAGCTGGTATAGAGCAACTGACTGTCAGTTGCTTCCATTATCAAACTCACAATGTGGATGGCTTCCATACTTTATGTGATTTCAATAAAAATTCAGATATGTACGGGAAAAATAAATTATGATATGCTTCAACAATGCAATAGCAGCTTGAAAACGTCTCAACACAATATGGCACTCTAATTCAGTTTTAAAACCAACACAAATGAGAATTCTGACCTATTTGTCTGTTTACACCTTCAGTCTATGTGAATATAGAGAAAGCAACAGTCTATGTGAATATAGAGAAAGCAACAGTTCTATGTGAATATAGAGAAAGCAACAGTCTATGTGAATATAGAGAAAGCAACAGTCTATGTGAATATAGAGAAAGCAACAGTCTATGTGAATATAGAGAAAGCAACAGTCTATGTGAATATAGAGAAAGCAACAGTCTATGTGAATATAGAGAAAGCAACAGTTCTATGTGAATATAGAGAAAGCAACAGTCTATGTGAATATAGAGAAAGCAACAGTTCTATGTGAATATAGAGAAAGCAACAGTCTATGTGAATATAGAGAAAGCAACAGTCTATGTGAATATAGAGAAAGCAACAGTCTATGTGAATATAGAGAAAGCAACAGTCTATGTGAATATAGAGAAAGCAACAGTTCTATGTGAATATAGAGAAAGCAACAGTCTATGTGAATATAGAGAAAGCAACAGTTCTATCTCTTCTTCTGCTTCTTTTTTTGTGTTCACCTGCTGTAATCTCAGGCGGACAATTCTGGTTGTTTGTCCACTTCTGGACTTTAGTCATGCTTCAGAACTTGAGTTTTGCATGCCACTGTTTTACAAATCTGGTTTATTTGTGTGAAGACTGTTGGTTTCTTTTCTCTCAGGCAGCGACACTTCGACTTCGAAGGAAACACCCCTAATTAGATTACTTGAACAACATGCTTGTTAAGGGGCAGTGAGTCCACCCCCTCCCCCCAAACAATTAAGACCCGGAAACTACAAAGGGTAAACAGTTAATATGAGACTAGGCATGCCTACTGTATCCTCAGATGGAGCTGGTGCAGGCTAGAACAGCTGTCTCTGTTCAGTATATGTTGAACACTCTTGCAGCGGACGAATAGCCATCACTTTACCAATTTCACAGTTACATACAACACTACCTTCTATCTGTAGCTTACTAAACAAGTGGTATTATATATAGCAAGTTATGTCCCTCGTGCAGTCTAAGATTTATGTTTGTTCTCTTTGGTGCTGGTAGTATGCATCATCATCTTTCTCACAGACACACCAACACAGGATTACTTGGTAACAGTTTATGATGCCCTAATATAACTGTTCTATACAGCTATATGGTCAAACATGGTTTCTTAGACTTGCGCCGGTATGATTCTCATCCTTGAGATGTTAATTCTACAGACTGCAATCCTGGGGGGGGGGGGGGGGGGGGGGGGGGGGGGGGGGGGGGGGAACTTAAAAATAAAAAAAAGCATTATCTTTCCGGTGGGCAGGACACTCTCAGTCCCACCTAACTGAACAGTTACTCATCGACGTAATCAGAAATGTACTTCTTTTTCACATTCACCAAATGTAAACACCGTCAAAAAATTCTGACTGTTCATCCACTTCTGAACTCTAGTCCTGTTCCAGAACCTGGGTGTTGCATGCACATTGGTTTTATAGATCTGACTGTTGGCCCCTTGCCTTTCAGGTAGATGTACTCTGACTTTGAAGGAAGCTCCAAATTAGTCGACGCTTACGACAACCCACAAGGGGAGAAAGGTATAAAATGAGTCTTTCAAACAAAAGTCTGAAGAAGAGAAAGTCCACTGTTCAACAATGCTGTCTCTTACCTTGCCCATTTGTTGCTGTTGCTGTTGTGGCTGCTGAGGTTTGATCCCTGCAAATGCTGCTTGCATGCTGGTCATTGTGATGGGCTGTGTCGAGAGGGGACCTTGGGCCCGAATCAAGAAATTCTGTCCAGCAAATATTGTCTGTGGTTGGAGGCACACATACAAACAAAGGATTAGATTGATCAGTGGTGTATAGTCTACTAACTCAAATGATTATGACCAGCCAAAACAAATTCACTCGAAATGATATCGTGATCAGCAAGCATGCATATGCACTCACACAGATATCAAACAGAGCATACTTATCCTCACCCTGTGATAACGCTAACAGTGCCAGACATTAAAAATTAAATAAAATGTTTAACAAATCAGTAATCATGGAAATAAAAAATGTCATAAGAGGAAAAAAAAACGTATTCAAAGAATCAATAGTGAATTACATACAAAGACAGCCACACACACACACACACACACACACAACTGGTTAGAATCGGAGTGGCCAGGTCACTTCCCGGCTAGAATCGGAGGGGCCAGGTCACTTCCCGGCACTCGAACTGGTAAGGCAGTGGCTATGGAGACCATGGTAGTCATCAGGGGAAGTCATGTGACAACAGCAGTTGTGGAAGCAGTTTTGGCTGCAACTGTTTTGTTTTTTCTCCATCCACTTAGAGACAATGCCTTGTGTTGTCATATCATTCAGGGGAAAGGCACACCTCCCCCTCCCTCCAGAAAAAAAAAATGCTGCAACTTGAAGAGCAAGAACCAGAACAGAGGAAGTGAATAAGACAAGAAACTGATACAGTATGTACAACTAAGATTTAGCCCGCAGGCCGCCAGCTGAACAGCCCTGGTGTTGAAAATCCCAAGATTATATACTAGTAAATACTTTGTTGAAAGAAACAGACAAACAACGACAACATGATAAGACGTGCAATAAGGAAATTCTGCTAATCATGACTGCCTAAGCTTATCATATGATGATGACGACGATCTAGGCATCTTCGTCAAAGATATAACTAGGTTTATGGTTGTATAGGTTGTAAACCTATCTTTAGCATTAGGACTCACCTCTGTTTTTTATAATATAAATTGTGCATGTCCTTTGCAGAATGGCACTCTCCCCACAGCCTGCCTCAAAGAAATAACCCAGTCTCTCACCAGATTCCCCGCCTTCTGCACTTTCTTAGCTAAAGGGTCACTTTAACCTGTGCCCACCTTTGTGCTCCTGCACAATACATTCCGCAACTATTCTTTCCAATCCACTGTGGTGCTTATATGGCCAAAATATTTCAGTTTCCGAGGTAACTGTCTCTACAGTGTTATTTCCTGCTTTCGTGTTAAGTTCTTGCTGCCCCCCCCCCCCTCCTGTACATAGATCACCTACCGGCATGGCTCATGATGATGATGATTATGCGACAACATCAATATTCATAGAAGACTGTAGACTATGGTGCATGATCTTAGAGGTGAATTAAGGGGTTTAGCATGAGACTAAAACTGCAAGATGATTATGATGCGATGAAGACAAAGATGTGACAGTCCCAGGTATCACAGAAGACACAGATACCTTACTGTCCCTAAATGGGAACAAGCAACACTGCTGGGCTACTCACTGACATCTGAGTCTGACTAGGATTCATGATGATTACCATGATGCTGACACAGATAATGATTTTGATTGAGACAAACCCCTAAATTTCACTGAAAACACACACATGTCTATCCCTAAAGAGCAACAAGCAACGCCAGTGGGCTACTCACAGGCATCTGTGACTGGTTGGCATTGAGAATCTGCTGATGTCCAGCTGCGGTAGCGATAGGTATCCCCTGCTGCATCTGAAGGCTGGCCATGGCCTGCATGATTGCCTGGTTGGTGAGAATGCTCTGCATGGGCTGGGAGGTGATGATCTGGCCAGCACTGTTCACCATCTGAGTCTGGTTCAACCGCAGGCCACCCTGGTGTGTGCTCACTGTACACTGTCCATAAGTCGATAAAAAACAGGTACAAACTTGGTCAATATCCCAGAGTTACAGTTAAAAAACATAGTAAAATGCCAAAATAAAATCTAAAATGAATAAACAGTACTGGGGAGATTGCCAAATAGTAAAATCTACAATTAATAAACTGTACTAGGGAGAAAGCTAAACAGTAAAATATACAATGAATAAACAAACTGTACTAGGGAGATTGCCAAACAAAAAAATCAACAATACATAAACTATACCAGGGAGGTTGCCAGACAGTAAAATCTACAACAAACTGTACTGGGGAGACAACCAAACACTAACATCTACATAGAATCTACCCAAACCAAGCACATGACCTAAGGAATGCAAGGCCAATGACTGAACCACTACGCCACGAATTCACCTATAAACCTTCTCCATAGAAGCCATGGTGACAAAGTGGCCATGGTGCTAGCCTGCTGAGACCCTGGTCCAAATTCGATCATCAAAAGTGACCAGAGATTTTTTTTTATATTACGGACTAAACAGAACAGAAGAATTCTTGTAATTTTTTGGACAGCCAAAAAGAGCAAACCAGATGTTTTGAAAGAGGTGAGGGCTCAAAAAACAACTTATCACAAACATCAGAAAAAGGCAGTCATAATTTGTTGGTCATATGAGAATAAGGAAACTGAAATGTTGCAACCACTGGAAAGATTTGTGGAAAAAAACCAGCCAAAGACAATGCAGAAAGACTGTTGACAGCCTTTTGCCATGGCATGGAGGGGTGTCAGTAAAATAACTGATACACGCTGTTAACAATCGCAGAGTTTAGAAAGGCATGATCGCAAAAGCTAGTCTGCATAGCACTTGATGATGATAGCTCGGGTCGACCCAGGCTTACAACAAACAAGTGCAGGCTGATTTTCTGAATTAGTGGAAACAGTAAGGCAAGGAAAGGCAGCAAAGAAGATAACTGACCACGTCACTTCAGGGTGGAAACAGTAAGGCAAGGAAAGGCAGTAAAGACTGACCACGTCACTTCAGGGTGGAAACAGTAAGGCAAGGAAAGGCAGCAAAGAAGATAACTGACCACGTCACTTCAGGGTGGAAACAGTAAGGCAAGGAAAGGCAGCAAAGACTGACCACGTCACTTCAGGGTGGAAACAGTAAGGCAAGGAAAGGCAGCAAAGACTGACCACGTCACTTCAGGGTGGAAACAATAAGGCAAGGAAAGGCAGCAAAGACTGACCACGTCACTTCAGGGTGGAAACAATAAGGCAAGGAAAGGCAGCAAAGACTGACCACGTCACCTCAGGTTGTAGCCTGTAATGTAAGAAGAATGTGTGTAGCTATGGAACTAGTTTTACCCTGTGCTTGCTGAAGAAAGTCTTGTGAATACTGCTAATTCTCTGCTATGGATGAAGGCAGAAATGACATCACTGCACTCAGGACATTCCCACAAGTGCTCCGTCTCCTTCCATAGTAGCCAACAAAGAGTCGATATGCTAATAGTACCAGTTGCAATGGAAGGTGGCTGATGTTTTCCCCTCAATGTTGGATATCTTCCAGACCCCCCGGTGCTGAATTAGTATGTCAATGTATGGATATTTGGTCTGTTCTGCTGCAGTAGCCAGGTAATCCCAAAGAGTCTTCATACTGTCTGGTATATGATCAAGTAGCAAATCACCCAGAGGAGCTGCAGTAGCCAATCTATCAGCCTACTCCTTACCCCACACACCTAAATGTCCTGGACAGAAAATCCATGAAATGCTCCTCATCCGAGTCTTTTCAAGCAATGCAAGCCACTCTATATGCTTAGGATGCCAGTTTCTATTTTCCAAAGCATGCTCTGTGAGTCAGTTACAATTACCACATGTTGGGCTGTGCTGCTCTCAAGCCATCGGAAAGATGCTGTTACTGCCTCCACCTCCATTCTCATACTGAATGTTGTGACATTTTATATGATTCTCTCTGTTTTCAAACAGTGTCCATTCACCTATCTACTAACAACACAACTAACTAAAAACAATTACCTGTGGAACAAAGTTGCTTCCAAGACCTGGATTCCCCTGGTTTGAAAATACTCCAATCTGTCCTAAAACAACAGGTGGTGCCCCCGTCTGCTGAGCAGGAAGTACTGTGGGTTGCTTAGCGACCATGGATGCTATAGCTGCTGTGGCATTCTGGGCCTGATTCTGGACATTCTGGCCTTTAGAGCCATTTCCTTGAGCTTTACTGTTTCCATTGGCTGTCTGGGTTATTAGTCCCGGAATTGAGCTGGTGATGATACTACTGCCGTTTCCCAAGGACATGTGAGTTGGCTGCAGGAACATGGATTCAAACATAAGTGAAAACACACACACAAAAATACAGTATAAATATTCATTAACTGATGCCTGAGCAGAAGAGAGAATTAAATGGCATGACAGAATCACTTCTGTGGAGCTTTGATGGAGAATTAAACAACTTTTGGTGAATCAAGGCGAAGGAAAAACACTGACATTCACATGCCGCGAAAAAAAAGATGACAATATAACTATAATGTATGTGAAGTGGAACCCACAAGGTCAAAGAAATAACGGCATACAAAAAAACACATGAAAAACAGAATCAGAGAATATGATAAAAAATACAGAGGACATCGGTAGAGCTGCATGCAACAGAGGATAGGACAAATCAGCAGGACTTGATTGAGGACAAATGCTCTCTTTAGGAATAAAAGGCAGTACAAGAAGAAAACAGCATAGTAGGTAGTTACAGCCACATAGTTGTGAAGTGACAAGCCAGATCTTCTTCTTCTTCACATTCACTGGCTGTATAAACTCCTGCGGAAAGTTTTAAAACTAAAGTTTTGTGTGCATGTTTTATAAACATGGCTTAGTTGTACGCAGACTGTTGGTGCCTCATCCTACACTCTTGACATTAAAAAAAAAACCTCTAATTAATCGCCTTTGATGACAGGCCTGTTAGGAAGCATTGGGTCTATTTTTGTTGCCTCCAAAATGGAGCAGCGGAACCCACATTGGGATTCTGGTTCTAATCCTTGCCATGTAGATTTGGTCACTGGGTCTGAAAACAGTATCGTGTCACAAGTCTTGCCCCTTATTTATACAGATGATTTTTACATGCCACAATGTCAAACATCCCCTTTCTTAGTCTCTCAATGTATGCACTGGATAGGACAAATGTTGAGAAAACCTAAGAAAAATATAACAAGAATGTCTGTGCACTGGAACACACAGGAGCACAGAAATAAAGGAAGACCAAAAAACACACGGAGAAGGGAGCTAGAGAGTAAGTTAAAAACATATACAGGAACATAGGGAGAGCTCCATGCGATGGCAAAGGATAGAACGACTTGGCGTGAGCTGGCGGAGGGCTTAAGCTCTATTGGCGGTTAGAAAGACAGAAGAAGAAGAAGCGCATTGTCTGCTTCTGATGTGAGTTCTTATTGTGAGTTAATTTCTTTCAAGACATCTTCATGACAGTGTTTATATGTCCAAGGTATTCTCATTATTGACTGGAACTTCCAGTCGAAATGGACGCTAGGCACGGCCACTATTTTAAGCCGCGACAAATTTTTTGCTTCTGCCAGACAGTGGCCGCTGCATTTTTGCTACATTTGTAGACTAAAAGGATATAGTTTCGTTACCCAGCTTCTAAGCTGAATGCATGGCATGACACTGTGAGCTGCGGATTTCATTTAGAATGTTTTTCAACTGTGACCAGCGTGGTGGATTGAATTGTAGATTCAGAAAATGGTGTGATGCCTTTTGTCGCAATAATGGTGGTGCCATTATGTGATTAAAATTGATTGTGTGTGCAACTGTTGATCTGTTGGTGACTTCTGCTACCATCCATGATGAACTGCATTTCTAATGTCGGACAGTTTGTGTTAGTACTTCGGATGGCTACCGTATGCTTTTAATTTTCCACAAAAAACTGTGATAAACATTTTGTGTGTTTTTGCTGGCACAGGAGCGGGGCAACTTTGGGGTGACCCGTTTGCTATGAGGCTGAAACTAAGATTACCAGATTTTCCTTATCCTTTGCAAAATCAAATCTCAATTACGGGCTGATATATTGATTGTCCATGATTCACTTCCATACATCAAGCTTGGCTTCTTATATGAACTCTCACATCTTCTAAGCCATAAAATATTAGGTGGGATGGCCATCTCGTTTCCTCAACAGCTTTTCTTTACAAAAATGTTCTTCTCCTTCTGTGTCCGCCCCTAAAAAGATGGTTCGCATGTTGTGTTGTGGTTTACAGATAGGCTGTGTTAGCTGTCTTTCAGCCCAAAACATCCAACAAAATCCTGATTAGCTGCCTTTTATAGGCTTACTAGGAGGCAGTGGGTCCTGTTAGAGGGCAGTGGGTCTTGTTAGGGGGCAGTGGATCCTGTTAGGAGGCAGTGGATCCTGTTAGGGGGCAGTGGATCCTGTTAGGGGACAGTGGACCCTGTTAGGGGGCAGTGGATCCTGTTAGGAGGCAGTGGGTCACGTTAGGCTGCAGTGGGTCCTGTTAGGGGGCAGTGGGTTCTGTTAGGGGGCAGTGGGTCTTGTCAGGGGGCAGTGGGTATATTCTTTTTTTTTCTTCTCTAAAAAAAATGAGACCCTGGAACCCATATTGGGGAGAAGAAAATGGTCTAGTGCCAATTTGTATTAGATTAGTTGACCCCAGAACTGATCAAGGGACCCATCATAATCATCAGTGCCTGCTCAAGACCAAGAAACAAAAGAAATAGTCACATAGGCATGTTACCAAAAGTACAACAGACATGTGTTTCCAAGCAATCAATGATATATACATGTGGATTAATGTAAACGTAAGACTCACCATCTGAGATGCAGCAGTTGGAGACAGAATGCCCCCTGGACTTCCTGGGTTGGCCCCACCAGCGGCTCTGTTCTGTTGTTGCTGCTGCTGCTGCTGTTGCTGATGCTGCTGTTGCATGGCCAGGTTCAGCTGCTGCATTGCCGCTGAAAATTGCATATTTTGAAAACATAAGCCATTTTAAATAATACATTTCAGCATAATTGTCTTCTTCTTAGTGTTCACCAGCTGTAAACTCCTGCAGAAAGTTCTGGTTCTTCATCAACTCCTGGACTTTGATCTTGATCCAGAACTTTTGTGTGTGCAGACCCATTTTACAAACTATCTTATTTGTATGAGACTAATGTTTCCTTGGCTAACAGGCAGATGCACTCCAACTTTGTAGGAAACCCCCCCCCCCCCCACCCCACAACACAATTTGTTGCCTTCTACACTATATTTGTTAGTGACTCTGGCTCTATTCTCTGTTCTACAAAATGAAGCCTAGAAACATACACGAGAATCATTGTTATGAAAGAGGATAAGACCTGAAGACAACACAGCACGAACACCAGAAACAAGCATTATTTTCTGGACACATTTTGACAAGAGAAAAACTGGAACATGTGACAACCGGAAAGTTGTTAGTCAAGGTTCTGGCATCACTGATGATAAGTTGTCTTTGAGCCCTCACCTCTTTTAAAACATCTGATTTGCCCTTTTTTGGCTGTCCAAAGAAATCACACAAAATGTCTTTCACCCTCCCATTTGAAAAACTAGTGACAGTGACATGACAGTTCATTAAGAGCAAAATCTTGAAGCTCATCCATGCAAAGCAAATGCATAAAACAGCCTTCAAATGTGACTACACTAACAGTCTCCCACCAGAACTGCAACCCACTGATGATGCAAGCAGTCAATCACAAAAGAAGGCATTGTACATGGAATACTGCATAAGTACACGCCACTCCAAAGGTATATCGGATACTCACCTATTTAGGGTGCTTCACTACACAAAACCAGCACAGGCACCGCAGAAGAAAAAACATTCCAATCCACAACTCAGTTTTGCACAAAGCAATCAACTCAGTAGCTGGGTGACAGAACATTAGATTTATGGAGAGAGAGAGAGACAGAAGGATAAAATGCTTGACAGCCTTTTGTCATGGCAGGGAAGAGTGTCAACTCATGAAGGATGCATGAGATCAGAGTATGTAGATGAGCATCATTGCCCAAGCCAGTTGGAAAGGTACTTAATTACCATCACCATTCACCTGCTCTCAAGACAGTCAAGAAATGGTAGCCACTATGGCAGCTAGCCTCTCAAGTAACCAGTAAGACTGGTTATCAATATGACAATATACACCTCGTCACCAGTAAGCTTGGGTATCAGCATGATCATATACATCTCAAGTCACCAGTAAGATTGGGTATCAACAGGACCATATACATCTTAAGTCACCAGTAAGCTTGGGTATCAGCATGACCATATACATCTCAAGTAACCAGTAAGCTTGGGTATCAGCATGACCATATACATCTCAAGTAACCAGTAAGATTGGGTATCAACAGGACCATATACATCTTAAGTCACCAGTAAGCTTGGGTATCAGCATGACCATATACATCTCAAGTCACCAGTAAGATTGGGTATCAGCATGACCATATACATCTCAAGTCACCAGTAAGATTGGGTATCAGCATGACCATATACATCTTAAGTCACCAGTAAGATTGTGTATCAGCATGACCATATACATCTTAAGTCACCAGTAAGCTTGGGTATCAGCATGACCATATACATCTTAAGTCACCAGTAAGATTGTGTATCAGCATGACCATATACATCTCAAGTCACCAGTAAGCTTGGGTATCAACATGATCATATACATCTCAAGTCACCAGTAAGATTGTGTATCAGCATGGCCATATACATCTTAAGTCACCAGTAAGATTGTGTATCAGCATGACCATATACATCTTAAGTCACCAGTAAGATTGTGTATCAGCTTGACCATATACATCTCAAATCACCAGTAAGCTTGGGTATCAACATGATCATATACATCTCAAGTCACCATAAGCTTAGGTATTAACATGACCATATACATCTCAAGTCACCAGTAAGCTTGTGTATCAGCATGACCATATACATCTTAAGTCACCAGTAAGATTGTGTATCAGCATGACCATATACATCTTAAGTCACCAGTAAGCTTGGGTATCAGCATGACCATATACATCTTAAGTCACCAGTAAGATTGTGTATCAGCATGACCATATACATCTTAAGTCACCAGTAAGATTGTGTATCAGCATGATCATATACATCTCAAGTCACCAGTAAGATTGTGTATCAGCATGATCATATACATCTCAAGTCACCAGTAAGATTGTGTATCAGCATGATCATATACATCTCAAGTCACCAGTAAGATTGGGTATCAGCATGATCATATACATCTCAAGTCACCAGTAAGATTGTGTATCAGCATGATCATATACATCTCAAGTCACCAGTAAGATTGGGTATCAGCATGATCATATACATCTCAAGTCACCAGTAAGATTGTATCAGTATCAGCATGATACATATACATCTCAAGTCACCAGTAAGATTGGGTATCAGCATGATCATATACATCTCAAGTCACCAGTAAGATTGTGTATCAGCATGATCATATACATCTAAGTCACCAGTACAATTGTGTATCAGCATGACCATATACATCTTAAGTCACCAGTAAGATTGGTATCAGCATGACCATATACATCTCAAGTCACCTATCTCTGTATTAGGTCACCTTTAAGAAGACACTACAATTACGACATCATCTGTCTTAAGTTGTTGGTAAGACAGTATTATCACCATATCACCTGTCTCAAGTCACCAATGACTATTATCACCTACTATGAGCAATCAGATTACTACTATGATAGCACTTGTCTTAAGTCCCAGTAAGCATGGGTCCGAGGTTCCCTTGTGGAGAAAAACAATACACTCACTGCCACCCCAACAATCATGTTGTAAGAGTCAATTTACTGGGAACCTCCTTCAAAGTAAGAGTGCATCTGTGTGAGAGGCAACGAACAACAAACTGCACACAAGTCAGTAAAACGGACGTACACAAAACTCAGGCCCTGGTACAAAGCCAAAATCCAACAGGACGAACCAGGACTTTTCACCGGAGCTTTCATGGGGGGGGGGGGGGGAGTGAACAAAGAAGAAGAAAATCACAAGTCTCAAGTTACCAGTATGTTTGAGTGTTAACACATCAGCTACCACTAAAACATTTCCAATCCTGAGTCCCCTTAAAGACTGAGCGCTATCAATATGACATTGCCTGTCTCCAGAACGCCTGCACAAGAAATGATTGGCAGCACACAAGACAGAGGGCTGGGGACAGACATGACAACCAACATAACCTGCATTTAGAAGAAAAATCTTACCCAGAGCATTTGCATTCTGCAGCATGAAGGGCTGTGCGTAGCCCTGGAACTGTGGCACATAGGTCTGCTGGTGTAATGGCTGGCTGATCACCTGCAGCTGTGGCATTGGGGTGTTCTGAGAGCGCATGGCATTGGTTGCAGCTGTCAGAGTCGGCTGTGGAGTCGGGGCCTGTTGGGCCACCATCCCCTGAATCGACATGGTCGCCACCGAGGAGACTCTTGGCTGCTGCTGTAACTGTTGGAGTTGCTGCTGCTGCTGTGCCTGTTGAGCCTGCTGCATCTGCTGTGGCTGAGCTTGGGTCTGCGTTGGCTGTGGGATGGGCACCTGCTGTTGTTGCTGCTGCTGCTGTGGCAGCTGCTGCTGCTGAGACTGATCTGCCATCGTGGCACAACCAAGTCTATAAGACCCACAACTTCTGAGAGTAAATTTAGTCAAATTTCATCCTGTAGATGCATCAAAAGAAAACTAAAGTATTATATGCATGGACAAACATTAAACAACTAAATTGATTACCATCTTTTGGTCCAGAAGAGATGCTGTTTCTGCCTCAAAGACTGTGTACTTTGGAGTAACAATCCTGGAGTCTTGCTGAGTTAAAATAAAACTATATGCAGAAAGAGCTGCAGCAACAGCTGTGATGGCAGTGGTTAAGTAAGAAAATAATGAGAGGGAATACTAAACAAAATAGGTCATGACCCTGTTAAAATTCTAGAAACAAATATGTGAACCAGTTTTTCACAGGTCACTACAATATTCTTTAAAAATGTATTCACCTATACTGTAGCATTTCTTTCTGAAAAACATAAATGAGTGATCAATAAACAATAACAGAGTAAAGAATAGATGTAATATGCTGCCCCCCCCCCCCTTAAAAACACATGAATCGGGTGACTTATGGCATGACCTCTATCAATAAGGCTTACTACAAAATCTGATGCCATACTGTCTTTAAATAAGCAATTTAGCCCCAAAGGAATTATACCCCCCCCCCCCCCCCCTCCTTTTCCCCTCAACCTAATGCTATTGTTAGTTAATATATTCATTTCCCGACATCTGAAATGTTTGCACAGGCAAAAACTTGGCCAGCAGCATTAGTTATGCACACCGTAAACTGGTCACTATAGGCAAGTCCAAAAAGTGTCATTTCCAGGGTAATGGACCCAGCTGGAAATGTTATTTTTTCTTGCCTCTCAGGGCTAACAAACAAATACAGTATATGGTGTAATAAAACAACATATGGAGAACTGCATGGTAGTTGTAATAGTTGGGAACATTGAGTACTGTGTAACTGCAACTGAGCTGATTGCCAGAAACAAAATAACACATCAAAAACTATTACTCCCCCCCCCCCCGAGTGGGTTCCAGGGCCCCAATGAGGGGAGGGGGGGGGGGGGAAGGACCCACTGGCCCCCTTACAGCCATGTTGTAAAAGTCGACTAATTAGGGGTGTTTCTAAAGGCAGAGTACACCAGCATGAGAGGCAAGGAACCAACAGTCTGCATACAAATAAGCCAGATGTATAAAACTCAAAACTCAAGCTGTGGAATATGACTAATCCAGCTGTGGACAAACAGCCAGGATTTTTCTCCAGGTAAATTCTAGGAAGAGAAAGAAAAATCTGACTAAGAATTTCACTGAGAGGAAAGGAAAGAAGCACGGTTACAATAGAATGAAGAAACCAATCTGACCGCTTTCAATCAGCCTGAATAAGCTTTTGGTTATATGATCTTTATATGGTTCTTCATGATTATATGGTTACACTTCCTGATGTGGGAAATAAACAGGCAGACAGACTGGCTGGCTCTGCACAACCTGGTGGAATATTGATGCATGATTAGGCAAACGTGGTTAGGGTCTTGTCGGAGAACGTGTACAATTCAGAAGAGCAAGCCAGTCTGGTGAGAGTGATGCAGCGGGGCGTGACAGATGCTCTACGCTCAGAGAAAAGGCAAGAGGGACAAATAATCAGATTGCTACTGGCACCATTGGTATTGGATCTCTGCGCTGGCCGCTGAAGATGGGAATGGTGTGTTTATGGGAATGTCGAGTGTTGTGATGTCGGTTCTTCAATCAACTTAACTCAACTTCATGAAGATGGTGCTTCTTGAATTCCTATAGGGTCTCACTTTTGCGTTTCTGTTATTTAGCTATTCTGCTTCCTGATGTCAAACTGGGTGCTTCTTATCCATGTCCATCAAGGCTTTCTGTGGAGGAACCTGCTGCCAGTCAAATATATAGTCATATATAGTAATTGGTTGCATTCCCAGTAAGAACTAGTCCCTACCAGGACATATGCGGTGAGGTACTTGATCTGGCACGTGCACCACTCTCACCATCTCCATTGCCAATGCACTGCATTCTTTTTTCTTACACTGTGCTGTGTGGCATTGATAATCACGTCTGTCCAAACTCTTCTGTCTCATGTACTATCAACCCAGCAGCATCTGTGGCTTAGGCAACAACATGAATCTTAAGCCACATCTATAAACTAGATAGTCAGCGGTATCTGCATCTTTCACAACGTCCAAAACAAAAAAATTCCAGACTAAGGATTCTTTAGTTCATTGTAATGGCACACTTTATATCCTATTAGGAGAGACATCTAGTTAGTATACATTATGTTTAAGAGGCTGGGCTTAAAAAGGCTACAAGCCAGAAATGACACGAGGTTTAGCTTGACTACTGTGGATAATGTTTGGATAGATAATGTGATGTGTGAGAGAATAAAGCTTCATTTCGTTTTCGGCACTTGGAGGAGTCTCTCTCAACTTGACTCTTATAAATGTTGGCTGTTCCTCAACCAGAAAATGTTCCAATGAAAAGGACCCGCTTCAGCAATGCAAAGATATTTATGCAGAATGTGAATGCCGAGCTGTACACCATTTTTTTTTAAAAAGGCCTTTACTGAAATGCCTCCAACAATGCTAGGGCAGCAAGAAGTGAGCAAAACTCAAGAAGATTAGAAAGGGATTTAGGTACAGTATAGCCTCGCTTAACGAGCACCTCTCATAATGAGTAATTCGCATAACGAGCAAAACAAATTGTAAAAGAATGACTTGCTTAACGAGCGACGTTTCGTATAACGAGTGGCGGGAAGAGGGGAAGTTCCAGATTACGCGCATGTTACATCAGTCTGTGTTTAGCTTTCGTTCCAGTAGCATCGTAGTGTTACTTGTGATCACACATTTTCTCAAACTTGTGTTATATTGTGATATGTGTACATGAATCCTCCAGACCTACAAGATGACCTCCCTGAAGAATTTAAGTTCGTCAAGATCCAGTTTCTGCCTCCCGACACCACTCCGCTTCTCCAACCCATGGACCAGCAAGTTATTTCTAACTTTAAGAAGCTCTACACTAAAGCACTCTTCGAGCATTGTTTTCAGGTGACTGAAGGGACCAACCTCACTCTCAAAGAGTTTTGGAAAAATCACGTCCACATCGTTGTCTGCCTCAAGATGCTCGACAAAGAGGGAAAGGGGTTACCAAAAGAACCGTAACTTCTGGTTGGAAGAAGCTTTAGCCGGAGAGCGTTGTCGATTTGTGACTTTGAGGGGTTCGAGACAGTACCTGTGGAACCTGTAGTCAACGAAATTGTGTCTTTGGCCACTATCATGATGTTATGTGGATAACAGTGATATCAAAGAGCTTGTGGAAGAGCACAGCCAAGAGCTGACCACCGAAGAGCTTATGGAGTTGCATTGTGTTTCACATCAAGAAATTTTGGAGGAAAGTTTGTCAGAGGCAAAGGAGGAGGTTAAAAAAAAATCTTCTGGCTAAAGAGAAATGCTGAAAGCATGGCAAACTGTTGCATCTTACATTGAGAAGCCTCACCCTAATAAGGAAGTGGCTATGCTAAATGATAATGCTGTGTCGCATTTTCGCAAAATTTTGAAGCGTCAGCAAAAAAAAATGTCTCTGGACATCTTTTTAGTAAAAAAAATAATTAGCTATGGATCATAATTAATTCAATTTTTTTTTCTTCAAGTCGAATTCGCATTCTAGATGGGTTTGTTCCGCGTTTGAAGAAAAGATGAAGATGATTTACTCTCTATGTATAAAATTTGCTTTGAATAAACGTTATACATAGCGGTTTTTTTTAGCATTTTTTTTCGTCGTGGAACGCACTATCATATTTTACATTAATTTATATAAGAAAAAATGTTTCGCACAACGAGTTTTTCGCTTAACGAGTATGATTGTGGAATGAATCATGCTCGTTATGCGAGGTTCCACTGTATTTAGTTGAATATCATTTACAGGACGCTGAACAAACTGCAACATTTTTTGGCTGTTTGATTTCACCAGAAATTTGTACTCTCAATAACTGCCATTGCTTCCTCAATCGTCCACATCAACACAAAGAGGTCTGCTGCCAAACTGTCTGCAGCTGAAATTGAACTTGGCAACTCAGAATTATGAAGTGTGTCAGCCTAAGCTACAGTTGCTAGACCTTTAAATGACTTTACTATTTTTTCTTCAGACACTTACCCAACTGACCACATTAATAAAAGTGCTACTGTAAGAAACACCCAATTTGGCAAGCCTCCTATGCATTCATTTTTGAAAGTCTTGGTACCAAGATTGACTAAAAACAGTAAACCAGTGCCGCCAACTTTGCTCTGAGATTTTATGTTTGCTAAATGTTCACATCTGACTCACTCATGAAGATAATCTGAAGTTAGCTATTTGTATGCTACCCAACATCGATTAGGAACAGTTAGTATTCATGAAAATTAAAGCTTCTTTAATGAAGCCGTCATAAATTTACAACCAGACATAGGTATTGTGATTAATTCAGGTGCCGGGCACTTTGTCTAAAAGGCCAGTAAACATATTTTTTGGTTGCAAAACAAAAAAGAATAATTAATACTAAAACAAAGCCACACACTCTGTCACCAGGTGTCAAGCTGCTAGTCCCCAAGATAAAAAGGTGCACTGTATTTGACTAATCCCCGTTACAAAATCCTTCATTCACAGTCCTATTATGCCATTACATGCCACGTAGGGTTCGCAGACCATTCCTCCCTTATGTACTATCCTGTGTAATCACAACAATATCATGGATAGAATCCAGTCCAGCACCTCTGGATTCTCTTACTCTGTAGCAAATATGTGTGCAGGGTGATGGAACTGGCCTCATGCCCAACCCTCCTCCTTTCTCAATTAGTCTTGGGAATAGCAAAGCTGTTAATAATTTTAAAAAAATTTTTTAACAATACAAATCCGGAGATGCAGTTAATGCACATAACTGACTATCCTCCGAATAACAGTCCCAAATAATCGAGCCTTAAAAAAATACCCTAACAGGGCCACATTGTTTGTGACTGCCGTCAGGAAACTGCGCTAAATATTCAGTAAACAATGCAGTGCTGCTGCGGTAACAATGCGTCCGCCTAAATTTCATCTATAACCCTTTAATTGATAGTTTTGCGGTTCCACTGTTGTGACAGACCCTTGTGTGGCAATTGCAATACTCCTTGCCCTAACCCTAAACCTAGGGGTCTTGAACGGGGTCTCAGCGAAATGTTAATTGCGGACCTGTTTCTTATTGTTTCCGGAACGGATATTTCAGGCCGCAATACTGCGGGGGTAGAAGTTTGGAGAAGAGCCATTTATTTTATTATCAATCACATACTAATATTGTAAAATCTGCAAAACAGAACCGACAGTATGCAAAAATGTAAGCCCAGAAGTAGCGAACAACTCAAGTGCCAAATATATAATAATAAAACTAAAAGACTATATATATATATATATATATGTATATATATATGTATATATATATATATATATATATATATATATATATATATATATATATATATATACATATAAAAGACTATAAATTATAAATAACAAGTCCCTAATGCCACAGTGTTTACATTGACTCTGTCATTATGTGCACCGACATGAACTGACTATTACTTTAATGTAACCAAGAGACACTGACTAACTATGATAATTAATTAATTAAAAGAAACAATATAAATTATTCTCTCACTCAGGGTCACCGGTCAAGATGTATTAATTAATAATAGTATAGTATTATTATTATTCATTTTTATGATTCCATTTTTTTCCCGGAGATTATATTATTACCGCAGTATATCATCTCAACTGCAATATTATAACTCACATGAACTAGATGTAACATATAATCTGCTAATAAAAGCACTGCCACTGAACATTCGTTCACCTAGAAAGTACTATTATTCGATCTGAGGTCTTCCCCCCCCCCCCAACACAAATCCAAATCTTAGACTCCGGGGTTGGTGGCAGTGTGTTGGTCCGTGCTCTCTAGTCAACAAAGGCCAGCGATTACATGAGCTTAAAGTTATTTCTACCTCCAAAACTAAACCTCTCAAATATAATTCACGAAGCAGGAACAGTCTAGGTTTTCTGGTACCAAAACACATCGTAGAACAAAGGTGAAAGAGGTAAATAATAATGCGAAACTTACAGCGAAATTTATCAAACAATGAAACGTCCATTAGGCGACGACTGCCATTTTTTGCGGCGATCCATTACAAACGATCTGATTGGCTGGAAAGTTCGTTAGCCAGGGGAAGTAGTCAGGCCAATAATATATCTCATGACTTTTTTTATTATTGTCTCCCTTATTCTCAACTTTCCGTCGAGAAAGTGGTCTTGGTTCCATCCCCAAAAGTCAGCGTGTGTGTTCCAGGGCTCTATTTGCGAGTGTGTGTCTTGGGGGAGATAGGGAGGGGTAGACCCACAGCCTATTCTAAAAAGTATTAGAGATGTTTCTTTCAAAGTCAGAGGGCATCTGCCTGTTAGGCAAGAAACCAACAATGTGCATCACAAAATTATATCCCTTACGTCCTTTTTAGAACGTAATTTTTTGTTATTTGAAGCCCCACTCTGGCTTTTGCCAGGGGCCGCAATATAGGCAGGCCATCAATATGGCCAATTGTCTGAATGCGTTTTCTGGGACCTCTCCACGGTGATCCTCATCCACTGGTGGCACATTGTGTCATCGGGTTTTTATCGCTTATGTGATGTCCTAGTGGGGTAGAAAGTCAGTCAATCAGACCAACAATGTGCACGCTAGTACGTTTAAAGCACCCCCCCCCCCTTTTCCACCCAATATGAGACGCTTTTTTAGTGGTGGTGGAGGGGGTATTTTAGAGCGCCGCTGCTGTCGTCAAGGGCTCTAAATATAACCTACTGGATTTCTTGCAAAAGGGTGATTCTCATCCGAATTGTGGCACAGGGTGATTGTAGCTCATTGAGCGGTCCCGGTGAGGTTGAACATCAGTCAGTTAATCATTGCATACTAGTAGCCAATTCAGTAAAACGGTTGTACATGCAAAATTCACGTTCTGGAACTATACTTAAGTCCAGGACGGACGAAAAGCCAGAGCTTTCCGCTGAAATTTACAACCGGTAATCGCGCAGAAAAGGAAGAATCCCCAAATGTAAACGTAAAGGAAAGAACCCTTTTATCTACAACCATCTGCTTGTTGCATGCTTTCTAAAATAGTAGTCCTGGGATCAATCCTCAAAATTGGCAGAATTTTCCCAGATCAGTACGATTCTGAGTACTAATTCAACTGACATAGAACGAAAGTTAAACGCATTCATAATCAAATACATGAAGATGAATTTAACAGAGGTGGGGAAATGAGAGAAATGTCTGGACAGACACTGGCATCATAAGCTTTAAGACAAAAAGAACGGAAATTTTGTCGGTATATCATGTTTCTTGAGGCCTCATAGATGTAGTTTTACAGAAGAATGCTTAGAATACCTTGGACAGCCAAAATGAGCAACCAAGCTGTTTTGAAAGAGGCGGGAGCCCGAAGACAACTTGTCACATATATCAGAAGGAGACAGTCATCATTGCCGGTCGTGGTTCGACCATGTTATAAGAAGAGGGAAAATAGAACATGTTGTGACCACTGGAAAAATCGGTGGAAGAAGGGATAGAGGAAGACAACGAGAGAAAATTCTTGACAGTCATATCGTGGATTGTGGAGAGGCATGATTGCCAACGCCAGTCGGCAAAGCACCTGATGATGATGATGATATCATGTTTATATAGCTTGTTTGTTGGTCTAAATGTTGGGGTGGATTTTTAAAATAAATGACCTGCCCCCTAGTCTGCCTAAAATGGATACCGGTAAATGTGTTGGAAAGTAAAGTGGCATCAAACAGTGAATGCCAGTTGGTCTACACAATCATGGGTTTGTCGCCATCTGTCCGAAGGGCAAATGGCGGGGAATGGACCTTGTACTTTACTTTGGTACCATCTCTGTCTCTCTTTCTCTCAGTGTATCTCTCTCTCTCTCTCTCTCTCTCTCTCTCTCTCTCTCTCTCTCTCTCTCTCTCTCTCTCTCTTTCGTTCATCCATCACTCTCAAGGGATAAAGACCACTTTGCGTCTAAAATTAATTATCAATAACTGGATGAAAGTGACTTGGGCAGGGATTTGTTTTTAAGCGAGATAAATGTGTTCAATGGGTCGACCTCACACTCTCGCCTGTGTCCATCTTGGTCCAAAGGCAGGACAGTGTCGAGGCAACTAAAAACGGGCCTAGCTGCAGTGGGTGACCAAGACGTCCTAGGTGCCTGCCTTGCTCTAAGAGACTGTTGGTAACAGCCGTTTATCCGTTGAACCATAAAATGTTTCATCCCCACAATGCCCTAGATCCAGTCTTCACATGCAGGATAGGCCAGATGCTCTGTTGGTCTAGCCAGCTCGTCGGTGTGGGTTCCGGGGCCCCACTGTGGGGAAAACAAGAATAGACCTATTGTCTACCCTAAGCATGTAGGAAGAGTCGAATAATTAGGATCTTCCTTTGAAGTCTGAGTGCATCTGCATGAGAGGCAAGGAACCAACAACTTGCATTCAAGCGAATCAGATCTGTAAAATTGATACACACACGCAACAGTCAGGTTCTGAAGCAGGACTGCAGTCCAGAAGTGGACGAACAATCATAACTTTCCCCCAGGGTGTATAGCTGGTGAAGAAGAAGAAGAAGAAGAAGAAGAAGAAGAAGAAGAAGAAGAAGAAGAAGAAGAAGAAGAAGAAGAAGAAGAAGAAGAAGAAGAAGAAGAAGAAGAAGTAGTGCTATTTTTATCTATCAAATAAGTACAATTAGTTGCGTATCCTCTACAGGACGTTGAAGAACCAGCCCAAGCATTTTTTGTAGGGGTGGGAGGTGGTTTCAAGGCAAATATTACGTTCAGTAGTTTGCCATTGCTTCCTGAACGATTAGCTACCCGTACCACTGTGAAAACCAACGCAAGATAAACCATCCGCAGCTGGGATCGAACCCGTCATCTCGACATTACAAAGCGGCTCGCAACGCCTAAGACACGGACGCCAACATAAGTACAGTACAGTCTAGAAAACCACAGTTCTCGTGGCTTTTGGACAGTGGTACCCAGACCAGCCAAACAATATTCACAAAGCCAGAAGTGAATGCACAAGTTTACTGCAGGCAACCTCTATTTTGAGTATGGCAAAACGTTTAACAAATGTTCTATCTTCTGTTAGAAAACAAACTCAAATTTGTGAACTCGTTGACTTGTTTGAGACTAGTTTTCGTTGGCAACGACGGATAATTCTTCTCCTCAAGACAGCATAATAGACCTAATAATTACATGCAGAGGTTTTTGTCTATCAGCATAGTTACCGTGCACCTTTGAACTAAGCAGACTCGCGTCTGGATATGTTATGCGTGGTGGTTTTTGTTAGTCAGTAGGTACATTAGTTGGTTAGTTAGTGAGTTATGAGTTAAGAACAGACATCAAAACGCTTTAATCATTCTCATAAGCGCTTAGTCCCGATCTTTAGCAGCAAGGGCAGATCGCCAGTTCCCTGTCAGTCTTTCCATTTCCTCTTACACCAGCATGCACTGGCACAAAACTGATCTTTGTCAGCCATAATAGCTTCAGCGATAAGGATCCCTCTGTCTGGGTCGTAAAATGCGGTCATCACGCTAGAAGTGACAGGTCCATCTGTATAAGTTGCTTTTTGTTCAGCGAGTTAAGACACAGTGACCCACTGCATACAGAACTTAAGCTGATCGAACTAGAGCCAGACTATAAATGGGAAAAGGGGGCAATGTTACAAGAAATAGATTAAATGTTTTAATGTCAATAGCGAGTTTACCTGAGAAGAGGGGGGAGGAGAAATAAATAAATAAATAAATAAATAAAGAAAGAAAGAAAGAAAGAAAGAAAGAAAGAAAGAAAGAAAGAAAGAAAGAAAGAAAGAAAGAAAGAAAGAAAAAAAGAAAGAAAGAAAGAAAGAAAGAAAGAAGATACTGATATTAAGATTGAAAAAGAGAAGCAAAAAAGAGAAAGATTGTCAGGGAGAAGGAAACAAGCAGAGAGAGAGAGAGAGAGAGAGAGAGAGAGAGAGAGAGAGAGAGAGAGAGAAAGAGAAAGAGAGAGAGAGAGAAAGAGAGAGAGAGAGAAAGAGAGAGAGAGAGAAGCAGAAGAAGAAGAAGAGGCAGAAGAAGAAGAAGAAGAAGAAGAAGAAGAAGAAGAAGAAGAAGAAGAAGAAGAAGAAGAAGAAGAAGAAGAAGAAGAAGAAGAAGGAGACGACAAAACGGAGGAGGAAGAGGGGGAGGAGGGAAATATAGCAGGGCTTGTGACATAGATCGAGTAGTTACCAGACGTGAAAGGTAATGAAAGGTTAAGGTCACACAACGGCTTCCTCTGCATCCCCTACGTACAGGTAATATAGTATGTGCTATTTTTAGACTGTGTCAGGGTATGTGAGACTGAGAGGGATGTCTAGTGTTGCGAAGAGACAAAGAGTAAGGGTGAGTGAATACTGTGACTAACCGACAGAATATGAATATTCCCAGCAATTGCCGCAGAAAAGTTCTTCTGATCTGCTTGGAGAATTCGGCGAAACAATGTGACATTCTGTAGCTACAGAAGAGGAGGGCATTGTTTGCTAGTAATCTGAGTTTGGAAGATCCTAGTTTGAAGATCTTCCAAAATTTGGATTCTTCATCGTTCTTCTCTTGTACCGATTAGACTGTGCACAACGTTCTGTTGAATTCTGTAACCAGTGCACAAGACAAACTTGCCCCAATCACAGTAAATATTTAAACTGCCAATTACTGCCTTTTATTAAACCCCGTTTGCGGTGTAGGCAGATGGGTCTTTAAGCCTGACAATTTACGACCGCATGGCTAATGCTGTCGCCACTACTGTGCAGATGAGGATTTTATTTAGTCCCCGACAGAAAAAAACTCCAGCCTTACCGAGGATTCGAACCCGGGTCTCTCGCTTGAGAGTCCAGAGTTCGAAACGTTCACCCAACCACTCAGTTAATATTTACTGCACAATTGTCATTAGATGCCCCAGTATTTGAGAAGGAAGAGGAGAGGGCACAGGAAAAAAACAACAAGATTTAAATTTAAGAGAGGAGAAGGAGAAAAACCCTGCAATCATTACTGATACAGATGTTCTTCCATCCGATGCCGAAGGTGCTTGGCTCCCAGACTGGCTGCTGCCGTACCTCTGGGAGATGAGCTACTTTATGATAAAGCGGACGCGGTGAAGGTTCTCTGGGATCAAATGGACAGTGCAGTATAACAATATGAGAATCCCAACAGTTCATTCATTCATTCATTCATTTATTCATTCATTCATTCATTCATTCATTCATTCATTCATTCATTCATTCATTCATTCATTCATTCATTCATTCATTCATTCATTCAAGCCATCAAAATGTTTAACAAGTTTTCTCTTTGTTCCCCTCTGACTCTCTTACTCTTAATTTATAAATTGTCTCAACAATTTCCAGTTTGTCTCTTGACGCTCCATTAATTGTACTGTTAACATTTCTATCAATTCTCATCTTTTTAACGATTGTACAGTAATTCATATTTTGTTAACTCCTCTACCAAGACTTGCGTAAACTCATTGTCATATTAACTCTTCTCTCATCTCGTTAACTTTTCTACCACCGCTCATAACCTTTTGAAGTTTGAAGTTTTGCACTTTTAAACAACGGATCAACATCATGGCACATGATTAGTAACCCATAAGTGCTCCGTTCTTCTTCTAACCCAAGTCTCAGTCCGAAAAAGCTCAGCGCAGGCTCTGTGGCACCGGGAGGATCCTGAAATACTTTGGTTAGATTTTCAACTCAAAATTTTGCCCGGACAACGCCGTTAAACTACTTTTTTTTCGATTTTCAACTGCCAAGAGATTTTTTTACGTGCGCAACAATACACACAGGGAGAACGTTTTTTTTTTATGAAGTCTCCCTTTTATTCTAAAATCTTGTCAACC
>CAJHNH020003779.1:607261-612261 GCA_905116865.2 Candidula unifasciata
TGTGTGTGTGTGTGTGTGTGTGTGTGTGTGTGTGTGTGCAGTCGCCTTTGTGGTTCATTACTGAGCCTAAAAATTTGGTGTTTTAGTTGTCGATTTCTTCTTCTTCTTCTGCATTCGACATCAGTCATGCTAAACATTGTCCCGTCTGTGTCACAAATAGGATTGTGCGTTTAAGGTCGCTATCGGTCCCCCATAGCTTATCTTTCAATGTTGCTCCCTTGGGCCAAATCCACAGTCTTTGCTGGGAGAGGTTAGGTTAGTTGTCGATTTGAATACGTGGTTGGTGTGCTTTATTCCGCTAGGAGGTAAATGCGGTCGGCATGATGTTGACCACATCAAAAATCAAGTGCCGTCTAGAATTGAAAAAAAAAAAAAAAAAATAGGTCTAGCACTGTATAACGATGCATCACAGACCAGAAACAGGTCCGTTGAAGAAATTGCTGGGAGCATATCCCAGGGAACGTGGATGTTTACAAGACCTAGTGACCCTACACTAGTGTAGACAGTCCATCACCTTCGTCGTCAAACACGGCGTTTGCATCAAATGAAAGATTCAGCTTCTGCATTCCTTCCAAATCAGAATGACGACCGGTAGTGTTATACCCGTTTCTAAGGAAACCGTCGGGAATAATTCCTTGTGAACTTACATGGCCTCGACCAGCCATTGAATGTTCTGCGTTCAAATATGAAGCCGGGCTATAGAAATCCCCACGATTGTAGGGTACAGAAAGGTCATGGAAACTAGCAGATTGTCTCACGTTGTAGCCAAAGCGTGGGTTACTTGTGTTCACATCTGTGTTTTCACTTGCCAGTGTAGTCGGAATGTTTGTGTAAATAATGTTGCTATGTTGTCTTTTGTAGCTGACTGGTGATGAATGACTCGTTGCTGGTAAAGGAAATTGACTAGTTTGGTTCTGAGTGGCCATCACATTAGAATTGGAAATGGAGTTGTAACTGACGTTGCTGTCTTGCCAGATGGTACCAGATTCGCCGCTGGACGATGAGCTAGAAAAGTCTGCGTTTTCTGAAGACTGAAAACGACAAGGTTTCTTTGTCGTACACTTTGTAGATTGTTTGTGGTGCTTGGTGAAAGCATCTGAAGATGGTATTGACGAGAAGTAAGGGTTGGCATATGCGGATCCACAAATTTCCGATATAGATGGTGTAAAGAGAGGATTAAAGCAAGATGGAGCACACGACTGTGGTAGTGAACCTGGCTGCCGGAACCATTCAGAATGACAGGATTTATTCACGACATCGGATATAGATGTTGCTAAAACAGGTCCGTTAGCGTAGACTGGCTCCCTTTCTGTGACATGATGAATATTGATTACTTTCGGGTGATTTTCTGCGGATGTGTAAATCGGCGTGAAATTTTTAGCAGAAGTTTTCAATAGAAGTTCACTTTCTTGAGTCCCTTGCATGTTTTTAACCTCTTCTGCGTTGGATTCAATTAGCTGCAGCTCGGTCTCTGACGAATAATCACTCAACTGTCGCTGAAGCAATAGCTGTTCTGTGTCAGCTTTGGTACAAGACGATCGTTTACTGTGGACATGATGCCTTCTAACCTCCGGGTATATTTCCAAAGACTGGCGTAATGTTTGGCTGGCAGAAGTGTCGTTCTCAAACGCCAGTAGGGAGGATAATGATGTTTTTGGCATACTAGTTTCGTGGAGGTTACGAAAGCATTGGTCTGTTCTTGCCTGATTTAGTAGAGGTTTTGATTGTACAAATTCCGAAGGCGTGGAAGTGAATCTGTGATCACGTCTCGGGATTTCCTGGGCAGGAGAAGGCGACACGAGATTAGTATTTCTATTAAAGGGTGAATTCAGACCAATCTGATTGCAGTTTAAACCGTCCCAACATTTTCCGAAACTCGAGGCAACGGATTTTGGCGCCTTTATTTGACCTGAAAACAGTTTATGGATATCTGCTGAGGACGCAAACATGTGTCTTCTTGATGCTTGAAGGCAAAGTTCTGAGGTGGCTCTAATCTGCTTCTGAAGCTGAGGGATGTTGCAGAGATCCAGCGGGTGCCTTTCCACTTTGAGATCGCTGGGTTTGTTGTCTGCTGCAAGATCGAAGGAACTGCCGGATATCCGTGAGGTTTTCTCTGCATGAAATGGACTGTCTCGGCTACAATAAAAATGTTGTCTAGGAACCGTGCCCTGGTCGTTTTTATAGGAAAGCGATGCTAAACTGTCAGATGGATAGCCAGGAGGGGTGCTGTGGACACATTCTCTGATAGTAACACCTGGGTTGTAGCTTCGATGTGTCTGCGTACATTGATCCACAATGGTGGGCGATGCATGTAGCTGCTGTGACAAGTGAAAGCGAGAATAATCGCGTAACTGTACATAATGTTCTTGTGGGAATTGTTGGTGAGGATGACATCTATCTCCATGAAAACTTTGTGACATGAACTCGGAATCACGTTCTGCAAGCCAAGAGTTATCTTGGCAACGTAAATCTGGCATCGAACCCCTGACATATCTGTGTCTAGGCTGTGTGAAAGACATTCCGCTAGTGTTGCCGCTATTGTCAAATTCATTGTCTGATCTCACGGATCCATGTTCTTGCTCACCGGACTTCCCATACGAACTAGAATGGTCGCTCTGGCCCAAACGATTTAGAGAAATTTCACTGCCAGAAACTCTAAGTGCTCTGTTGCCTGAGACTGTAGGTTTAAGTCTCTGCTCCACTGAATGCACAGGTGGCAATGTTGCAACTTGTCTTTTAGTGTCCATGTAAGAAATGTCATGAATATTAGAATACACACACTTTCCACGTCCTGATTGGTCTATATTGTGAGGAGGTATATCAAAATGTTTTTCTAACAACCTTGAATAGTCTCGCAATCCTTCTCCGTTCAAATGCGATGGTGCTAAAACAAGACTGTCTACTGAACCATTACGACAACATAAGCCTCTAGCGGCAGTATTGCAAACAATTTCTTCTGATCTGTTTGGAGAATTCGACGAAACAAGATGAGAATCTGCAGCTGCAGAAACGGCAGGCATTATTTGGTAGTAATCTGAGTTTAGGAGATCATAGTTTGAAGATCTTCCAAAATCTGGATTCTCCATCGTTCTTCTCCTGTACCGACTCACTGCTGGACTTTGCACTGCGTTCTGTTGACTTCTGGAACCGGTGCACAAGTCAAACCTGCCACGATCACAGTACACACTTACTCTACATTTATCATTAGATGCTCCAGTGCTTTCTTCGTCAATTGTTGTCAATGCACCAAGATGGTCTTCTATACAAACCATACTGTTTGCTGCCTCCAAGCTTGCATTGTGTCTTCTAGTCTCGTGACCTTGATATTTCAAGGAATCAACTGGACTGTTTACATGAAATTTCGAGCATTGTTGTGAAAGTTCCGGCTGTAAGTTGGTCCTTGAACTCGCCGATTTATTTACATCTGTTTCTCTGTCAATACCAGACTGCGCGGCTCTTGAATACAGATAAGATGCATCTGTATGTGCGATAGGTTTATCATGCACTTTTCCAGCATACACTTTGCTCCTTTCAGGACCAGGCTGGGCGCTTCTTGAATACGTATATTCGACATCAGTATGTGTGGTAGCTTTTCCTTGCACCTTTCCGGTATGCACATGGCTTCTGTCATTCCAGTTACTAGAGAAAGGCCTCGTCATACAAGACATACTACCAGTGATGTAAACGTCATCGGCCAAAGGAGAACAAAGGGAGTCTTTCGACAGTTTGTTAGTATTCAGCATCTGTTCACAACATGCATTGTTTTTCAGTGTAGAAACAGTGGAAGTATTGTTGGAATCTCCAACCATCCGACGGATGAAGCGTGGGTGTTCTGAAACTGATCTATATTTGTAATCCGATATTATCTCACAGCGACCATGACTAGCGTCATCAATCTTCATCATTACCCTCAATGGAATTAACCACAATTAAAAAGTAACTTGCATATCATTTACAGGACATAGTTGACCATCCTCAGAATTTGCTGGCTATTTTTCTGGATACAGAACGTGACTGTCTGGACAGGCTTTAGGCATGCGGACTTGAAGTCAATCGCATCTGACCTTCAAAGGCGGGGGATCTCAACAGCTAATGACCCAACGACACGCAGTGGTGCGGGATGATGATTATGATAAGTTTACTGTTGATTTCTGAACGATTGAATCTACGTGCACAATGTTGTCAAAATCTAGAGAAGCAGCCAACTGTTCTATTGACAGTAGTTCATTTCCAAACCAAATATATCAGGTAAATGAAATGCGATCTAAACCTCAAAAACAATAGACGTCGACAATAGCAAAAAGTTCAGAACCTGCATCATAACACTCTGGACATTCCCATACGCGCTTATTCCTCAGCTTGAGCAGCCTGCTCAAAGTTCCAATTTCGTTGGTCCCAGAATCAGCCTGTATATGCCCGTATTGCTGACAATTGAAGAACGTTATGTAATGCAAGAGTTCATAAGTGATCACATGTAATCACAGACTTCTAACAGTTTTCATGTATCACTTCTTCGTCCACACAGTGTAGCGTTGGCAATCATTGTTGTCCCCAAGCTCCTCTCTCGCCTACTGTCATTCGTGTATAATTCAGGTGTCCCTTCGTGGAATGATCTAAAACTGTCCAGCCTTATTCAATACGTGCCCAAAATAACGTAGAAACAAATACGACCCGCAAATTTTTTAATTTTTAAATGACAGCAGAAATGATCAATTCAGTGACATTTTTGTACACCCATTTAAGATCTCAGATATGGTCCTGGTTCACTGTGGTCCGTGAAAAACTGCATAGATATCTGAAGTCCGTGTGACAGGCTAATTGATATGCATCTGTGAAAAACATTAAAATAAGAAAATGTTAAATCGGTCATAACATGTTATTTTTTTTTTTTTTTAAATGATTTGTTTTTGTTTCTTTTGTGTGTGTGTGTGTCCCTATGTGGGATGCGATCTTTCGTTATTTGAAGCCCCAAACTGGCTTTTGCCGGGGACCCTAAATAT
>CAJHNH020003779.1:617261-677554 GCA_905116865.2 Candidula unifasciata
CTGGACATTTCCTGTCAGGGGCGTTGTACGTGGAAGGGCTTAGGCATGCCAAGGGTGTACTCACCTACCTCCCACTGGATGGGAACTGTCTGGAATAAGGTGCTTGCCCTGTGAGTTACCATGACAAAAGTGTCCAAAAATAAAACCATACTGTATTCCTTTGTAGGAGTGGGTTACAAATGCTTGTTTTGTCTTTCTTTCTTTCTTTCTTTCTTTCTTTCTTTCTTTCTTTCTTTCTTTCTTTCTTTCTTTCTTTCTTTCTTTCTTTCTTTCTTTCTTTCTTTCTTTCTTTCTTTCTTTCTTTCTTTCTTTCTTTCTTTCTTTCTTTCTTTCTTTCTTTCTTTCTTTCTTTCTTTCTTTCTTTCTTTCTTTCTTTCTTTCTTTCTTTCTTTCTTTCTTTCTTTTTTGTCTGTCTGTGTCTGTTTCTGTCTTTTTTTCTTCTTTCTTAATTAAGCGCCTTGCACCATATGTCTCATGTGTCAAAGCGTGAAAATTGTCTCTTTTTGTGTGTTTTTGTTTTTATTACACACAGTTATTGTCATTTGTTGCCAGTTATTACACCACTTTTTAGAGCTGAAGATGTGAGAGTGTGTGTGTGTGTGTGTGTGTGTGTGTGTGTGTGTGTGTGTTGGAGAAGGGGTAGGGGTGGCCACGTCTTTAGCCTGAAGCTTTAGGGTACATGGCTAGGGCAGTGGCTCGCACGCACGCACCCTAAACACACACACACACGCACGCACGCGCACACGCACAAACACACAAGATTTCCGCACCTTGCCGAATTCTAGCCCAGATTTCTCAAATAAAAGAAAGACGCGTCAAAGGCAGTAAATAAGTTTGAAGTTTCAAGTTTGAACAACGGATCAACATCATGGCATACGGGTAGTAACCCATAAGTGCTCCGTTCTTCTTCTAACTCAACTCTGAGTCCAAAGAAGCTCAGCAATGTGCACGGGCTCTACAGCACCGTGCGAGGATCCTTAAATACTTTAGGTAGGTTTTTATATTATAATTTTTGCCCTGGCAGCGCCGTTGGGGCTTTACCATACAAAGCATACATGGAAAGAGAAGAAGGACGTAGAGCACGGGGTAGACCAAGAACAAGATGGAAGGATAACATCAGAGAAACTCTACAACAGCACGATGTGCCTATGGTCGAGGCAGCCAGAAGAGCTAGAAACAGAACCTTATATCTCCCTCGACACCCACAGCGGTAAAAGAGGAAGTGAAGAAGAAGAAGAAGCGCCGTTGGGGTAGTCTTTTTTATTTCCAACTGCTTAGGGATCTTTTACGTGCACAACAATGCACACGGGCGTCCGATCTCACCACCCAGAGACCAGGGGGAATTACTAGAAGTTCAAGTCCACGTGAAAAAAATCCCAACCCTTACCGTGGATTAAACCCAGAACCTCTAGCATTCGAGGCGGACACCATGCTTCAAGATCACGCAGCAAACAAGAATAAGAGAATACCTTTATTAACCATCAACGCCCGGCTCTCTAGCGTAGTTGGTTAAACCTGACTTTCGCGGCGGCCGGCTTACGAACTTCTTGTGGTCCGGGTTCACTCCCGGGGGTAGGCAGAAAAGCCACATTTCTCCCAGATTAACGGTACCTATAATGGAATCAAGGCCGAAGGGTTGTGATATCCATAGTACCGAGCCAAATGGTTTACAGCTCATGGTTTCTGGATACTAAAGAAAAAAAATCTACCATCCACAACTATTCAGACAAATGATTTTAACTCTCGCTTCTCAGTCAAACTGTCGACTGTAGATATCAACACCATGAAACATGTTGTAATGTTAGGTCTTCCCTCTATCTTAATCAATTAATTAAGTACAGCTTTACACTTAAGATTGGCTGCAGTAAGTCTTCATCTTATTATGTCTGGCTTTTGTTGTGCATTGCAGCGTCCGTGGCTTAGACGTTGCGAGTCCGATTCGTAATTCCAACGTACCGCCCTCGAAATCCACTGATGGCTGCGTGGATTTTTATCGTGGTATGGGGCGTTGCAGGTCGACCCAGCATAAAATGGATAACAGGATGAATGTCCTGGGGAAGTAAAGACGGCTGGCGTAATGCTGGCCACATAACCCACCTAGTGCCGAATGGTCTGTAAAAATATGGGTGTTCTTCCCATATTCCCGATGCGCCTAAAGGCGTGAAAGGGAATCTTTACTTACTTCACTTTGTTGTGCATTAACAGGCTCACGTTCATCAATGTTTTGTTGCTATCTTTCCACATGCATAAATTACATATTTCTTGCTCTCCAGCCTTTGGCTTTCTTTCCGTTTCTTATTTACATCTTTTGATGTCGCCGATATGTATAATCTAGTAAAACAGAGTTACATTTAAGTGCGGTACACGTTTGTATCTGAGTTGAAGTTTTTCATTTTTATTCTTTACCCTATTTTAACTTGCCTATTTGCAGCGAAGTATGCCAGGCAATAAAATGCAGTCTGTGTTTTCATTATTACTTTATGTTTATATCACTTGCATTAGGTTTACTATCATTTTAAGTCTTCCTTTAACATTTAAAGGCATTTTTGTATTCATATAAATGTGGTCAGTAACAAACAAATATAGCTAACTACTCACCTCTTTATCTGTTAGAACGGAACAAAAACAAAACACGCGAAGAAAATTTTTACAGATCCTGTGTTGCCACGCGAATAAAATTTTCTCTTACCTTTCCAGATGGGAGGAATATCACTAGAAGAAACTTCACCTAACCAAACTTCTGCCTGTAGCATCAAAGTTTTCGTTTTTTCACCCTCTTTCTTCAACCTTTCCAGTCCACTAGTATTGCTGAATCTGGCAAACCAGTTGGGGCGGCAATATTAAAAGTGGGAGCCAAAAGAAAGACACACGCAAACGATAGAACGAAAATCAGTGGAGGAGGACGTGAAAGGAGGTGAGGGGCGCTTATTCCACCCCCACCCGTGGCTTATAAATTGGGCTGGGGAAATAGAACAAGTCTAAACGGAAGCTCAGGTAAAAATGAAGTCAATTTGTGAGGATGTTTGAGACATAGAAAACCGTATGTGCAAAACGCAGGTTTGTTGGGTTTTCCTTAAAAGTGAAATTAAAAGCACATGCAGGAGACTACAGTTTTTGAAGGAACTCTAATATTAAAAAAATTGAATGTTGAATTAAGAATCGACATCATAAGCAAACGGGACATCCCCATAAGCGCTCCGTACCCATCTTGAGCAGCAAACGAAAGTTCCAATTCCGATGGCACCAGTAACTGATTGTATATCTGTCTCACCCTTCCCTTGAGTGTTGAGCGTCGGCCAGATAACTTGGTAACTTCTCGCAGCACCATTCTCCTCAGACCGTAATGATCTATTTTCGCTTCCTCACCGTTCACTCGCTTCCAGAAAGCAGTCACAACGTCTAGCTTGTCATACATCAATTCACCACCAAGTGGTGCAGAACCGGTCAGTCTATCTGCCTGCTCATTTCCTAACACACTGCCATGACCTGGAGAGAATATCCACAGGATACTGACTACCCGGGACTTCTGAAGTGATGCTTGCCACTCTGCATGGAGCATACTCGTATCCAAATGTCTGAACATGCTCTGTGAGTCGGTAACAGTCACGACATGTGTGTACAGCTGATTCTCAAGCCAGCATATTAGGATTTATTTTAACTACAATGGCAGTTTTAGTACTGGTTCTTGTATTTATAAAAATACGAAAATGAAAGGCGAGAGAAGTTTTCAAATCGCCAGGAAATCTGTGGAAGTAAATTGGAAATTTTTTTCAGCAAAAGTATAAAGAACCTCTATGAATTACTCTCGTCGATCTTTGAATCAAATGTACTCTAAGGTCGGAAGTCTTATCCTTAACCGTCAGAACATAGCGCAAACGACTTAACTACATGTCCATAAACACCCCAAAGACCCAACAATTTATAACTGTTTATGATTTCATTTTTTTCTCTCAAAAATAATAAAGTACCCTCTTCCACGCTTTCAGGCGTATTAAGTATATAGGGCTACATATATATTTCATATATCAAATAGCACTTGGTTGGTGATTTGGTCAGCATTACGCCGGCCGCCTTTACTTCCCAGGACAGTACCTGGTACCCTCTCAAGGCTGGATAAACCCAGGCACCAAGATCATTTTTGAAAAAAGTCAGGGCCCGAACTAACGAACATCTGCTCCGCAGTCCCCTCAATAATAATAGGAATAATAATAAAAAAATGTCGTCACTCAAAATGTCCTAAAAAAAGTGCTAGTACTCAGTTTGGAGCCGTCGTGGTATAAAAGCTAGAGCCTGGCGATCAGTGTTCCTGGATCTGGAACAGGCATATGACCAGTGCTATCGGCCAGCAGCCTTGTTTAAAGCAGCTAAACTAGGATTTACGGGAAGAACGTATAGATATATCCGAAGCTTTCTACAAGAAAGAACATTTTCAGTACTAGTTAATAACGAAAGATCACAAACTTTTGATCAGGTGAATGGAATCCCTCAGGGTGCTGTAATATCCCCTACCCTGTTCAGCATATTAGTAAACGACCTTGATGATGCCATCACGAACAAGGACACGGGACTAACTCAGTTTGCGGACGATTGTGCAATCTACCACAGCCATAATCAGATCCCATGCGCTAAGAAAAGATTGCAGAAAAGTCTAGACGAAGTTGCACATTGGATGGGAAAATGGGGATTTAAAATCAACGTCGACAAAACAGTAAGCATGATATTCAACTTTAAAAGACAGCTTAATTATGACCCAGAAGAAACGAGACTCCAAATTAATGGCAGAACAGTTCAGCGGACACGCTCGACGAAATTTCTAGGAATGATTCTGGATGAGCAAATGACCTGGGCTAAGCACATCGATGATCTCGTAGTAAAGTGTACAAAGTACAACAATATGCTGAAAATGATTAAAGGAAACGGATGGGGAGCACACCAGGACACCCTAGTACAATTTTATAAAGCTTTCGTTAGGGGCAAAATGGAATACGGAAGCATAGTATACGAATCAGCATCAGAGACCAGCAAATGCAAACTTGATAGGATTCAGTGCCAAGCCCTGACTTCCATCATGGGCGCTGGCAAAGGGACATCGAGAGAGGCCATGGAGGTAGCACTAGGCATCACACCGCTTAACCTCAGAAGGAAACAACTAACTTATAGCTATTGGATGAAAGCGGCCAACGATGCCAGACACCCAGCTTCAGACGCTTTCCATCATAACATTACCCACCTAGGTGACAAACCGGTCAGAGACATACAGAGACCAGCAGCCTGGGACGCTGCACTAGAAATTAACGATGATGAGGACTTAGCCAGGACTCTAGAGGCAAGCGTTAGGTTTGTCCCTCAAATCCCTCCATGGAGACTAGAGCTGCCCAGGACAGACATGAGTCTGATTAAAATTATTAAAAAGAATACTGAAACATTTGAAGCCAAAGCAATAACAGAAGAATACATAGACCAGATCCGATCAGACAATCTGGTTGCGTACACTGACGGATCAAAGAATGAAGCAGGAGAAGTAGGAGCAGGAGTAATAATCCCACAGTGGAATATACAAAGAGAATATAAAATAACAGATCATGTGGCAGTATGCACAGCAGAACTAGTCGGCATAATGAAGGCACTAGAGATGGTAATTAATAAACCTCCAACTAAATTTACCATACTGACAGATTCATTGTCCTCGGTGCAGACGTTAAAAACACATAAAACTAACAGTAGACCAGATATTAAAGAGACAATCCTAAATCTAACAACTCAGCTCAAGAATAAAGGATGCCAAGTCACCATTGCATGGGTACCAGCACACAGAGGTGTAATTGGCAATGAAAAAGCTGACATAGCAGCCAAAAAGGGAGCAAAATGTGATGTTTTAATAGATGTAGGACTTGGAAAAACAGAAAGGACCAGCATAATCAAACGACATATAATTAAAATGTGGAAACTGCAATGGCAAAGGAGCAATAATGGCAGAGATGCCTACAATAACCTTAAAGAGCCCAGCCTTAACACACAGGTACGGGACAAACTGAAAATTCCAGCCAACAAACTTCTATGGAGAGCTAGATTAGGATGGCACCCAGAGAAATTTACATCTCCACTATGTCTGGACTGCTTTCAAGATAATACTCTAGAGCATTATATAATAAACTGCACTAAGTATAAATTGGAAAGGAAACCCATTGAGGAAATTTTTTCTAAAACGCAAACAACAAATTACTGTAAACAAATGTTTAAATGTAGAAAGCAATAAAGACATCCAAAAACTGGTTAAACAATACCTTATTAAAACAAAACAAAACTAAAAAGACCAGATTAGGGATTTACTCAGTATAACAGAAGGAACTGATGAGATGGTAACCCCGAACATCCTAGAGTCAGAGAGATAGTGTAAGTATGATGAGTGCATAGATGTGAACATGGACACATACACAAGGATGAGTGAGTGTAGTATGAGTGCATTTGTGTATAGGATGGATACATAAGACACAGTGTATGTAGGTGGATGGTACGGAATCATATGTGGACGGAACAGTGGGAATATAGTTGTGCGAAAGGTACAGATGAATGAGTACATGGATTTAAATGTATTACTGTATGCATGTATATGTGTGTATGAGTGTGCATGTGTGTATATATATGAGAGCGTGTATACTAATATATTTGTGAGTGTATGAATGACAGTGCAATCAAAGAAACCATAAACTGTGTTGCTGTATGTCTGTTCATTAATGAGAACAAATGGAATGAAGGGTGTAAGCAGCAAGAACGTCATCAACGCACACAATCCACCAAAACATGATACGTCAGTACCGGACAGGTCACATACCAGTAACAGGACATAACTTAAAAGTGACACGACCAGACGAAATTACAGACAAAGCCACACAAAACACATAAGACATGGAAGAGTGAATATCACTACGTGTGGATGTACTCGTTTTTTTTATGAATGTAAGTACTGGCATTGGTAAACGCATATGAAAGAGTTGGCGTGTGTACGTAATGTCAATTAGGTATGCACACACGTATAAGTATGAAAGGACGTACAAATATGTAGTGTTGTCTGCATGTATGAGTACTCGAGTACATGTACGCATACACCTAGTTGGGTGCGTCCATATACTCCGGGATTCATAAACAAAACCATCCCACTCCACAGCATGCATACAACATGCACATGACCGACAGAACTCATAACAAAATATTACTGACAGCAAATAGGGAATACAAGTGACTCGATAATGACAGGACTAGAACGCATAACCTCCAATACCACCCCATCACTGGGATGATAGCAAAGGTTGGTAACGTGATACACATAGTCCCGGCAAAAAGCCACGCTAGAATCCAGCAAGACGGCAACAACGAGAATTGACTGAATGGCCTCCCGCTCCCCTTCCCCCCCACCTTCCCCTAACTCTTTCGGATGCACTATGAGTTTAACCCCCCAACCCATTCCCACAGAGAGCACTTGAGTTCGTTGCCCAACATGCCACAACAATTCTTATCGCCGATCATTTGGATCTCAAAGCGTGAGCTGGACGGTCCGGTTATATGGTATTTACGTACACCGGAGCTTAGCTATCAACACAACCCGATCACATAATAACAAATGACGACTGGACCCGCTTAAGACTCCACACAAAACTCACACACACATATCCATTACACGACTAACCCGTTCATATTACAGGAAGACAACTATAAGACCACTATGGTCACACGCGAAAATTTTCACATCTCGGAACTATTCACATTCAAAAACTGTTTTCAGTACTTTTTGGCAAAATTAAAATACTCAAAATTTTAAAACAATAAATGGTGGCCGAAAGGTCGTTGTGTTTGGAAGCTCGCTCTCCTTCGAGATACGCCTAGCCAGATCAAAGGGAGACAGAACAAACAGGAAACACCAAGAATGAAGAAGGAAGACATGCACCAGTGACATCAGGACGAGCGGTTTGATTCGGATGGAAACATTAAGCCAGAAATGGCACAAACACCAGTATTCAGTCACGAAAGTGACGCAAATAACCCAGACCACAAATATAGGCGGAGACTGTTAGCAGCCTAGGCTAGCTAGCAGCAGTCTGAACGTGGTCGAGCTTTTATTTTTTTTCTCAAAAGGACTTGGACTTGGACTTGGATCTGAAGGTCGTCGGTTCAGGTCCTGACGCAGCCGGACTTTCTTCGTCAAAAATGACCTTGCTCCCATATCGACCAGGGTCCTTTCCTTTACTTGCCTAGGCATAGAGTGCTTATTACAGTGGCACTGACAAAATGATGTCTTAAAAAAGACGATGACGTAATTAGGGTGCTACTGCAGTCAAGGTGATTGTAAGAAATGCTGAAAACAACATAAAATGTGACTGGAAAGGTCATCGGAGTGAATAAGAACACTACAAAAACACAACCAAACGTTTCCGCCAAAGTCTTTAGTAACGGAGTACTCAATATAGCACCATCTATGACTAGAGAAAGCAACGGACAGGACAACAGAACTATAAAAACAAGGTCAGCGTGAAACCGTGTAGTACATAATGAGGGGAAAAGTATGAATATAAAGGTAGTTAGGTAGGATGTTTCCCCCCAGGACATCACACAAGCGATAAACACCCGGTGACTCAAAGTGCCACCTTGCGAATGAGGATCACCCGTGACGAGGTTCTGGAAACCCCGTTTAACCGCTAGGTCATGTTGAAGGTCCGGCTATATTTAGGGCCCCCGGCAAAAGCCAAGGTAGGGCTTCAAAATAACTAAAAATTGCATTCCACATGAGGACAACGATAAGAAGTAAGTGATGAATATAAAGGCTATAATACGCAACGAAATAAATAAGAAGGCGTATGTGAAAAGAGGGAAAGAAATATGAATAAGTTGAATGAATGCACAAGTAAATAAATTGAATTAAATTAAATTGTGTTGAATATTGATCCCTATAGGACTAAGAACGACAAAACTATGGATGAAACCATTTTCTAATGAGTAGCCACTGGTTTGATCACCAGCGCAGGATTTAATAGCAGTGAGTGAGATATCATTTTTGCCTTTGTGGTCAGAACTGTTGAAATGGAGGGAGACAAGTTTCAGAGCCTTATTATCTTATCGTAAAAAGGCCAAGTTATGTACTTTCAATTCTCACTAATGTTACTTCAATTTTAACATATGCAAGTGAATTTGAAGAACCACTAAAGACACTGAGCAAAAGTTAAATTCATTAAAAAACAAATGTCTGATGAAAATGATGAAATCAAAAGGAGTGAAAAAATAAGAAGAAATAAAAACAAATGGCTGGGCAACCACTAGTATCAATAGTTATAAGCTAAAGAAGATGGCCTACATTTGATGCATCCTGAGAATAAATCAGCAGAAAATCCCTAAACATGCATTAACGTGAGAAATAAAGGAATTAACCAGGCGAGGACGCCCCCCCCCCCCCCCCCAAAAAAAAAAACCCCAAGACAAACGTTGATGAGAGAACTGCTGGACTGAATTGCATCCATGATACTGAACTCATTGCACAGGATAGAAAGGAATGGAGGAATCGACTGCGAGCCATATCTGGCATATAATGGCAAGCCAGTCAACGCGCAGGATGCCACTTTCAATCCTCCGAAGCCTGCTCTGTCAGTTTGTTACAAATACAGCATGATGGGCTGTGCTACTTTCAAGCCATCGGAAAGCTGCCGCTACTGCCTCCACCTCCATTCTCAAACTGGATGTAGTGACGCTGTACGCGAGGCTCTCTGTTATCCAACAGTGTCCATTCACCTATGCAATAAAACCTCCACCTACTCTTCTTACCTCTCACAACAGACCCATCTGTATATATTATGATGTCACGGGGCGTACATTTGGATTGACCAGTAGTCAGAAGTCGCTAGTCGGCACTACAACTTCACTGCAAACGGATCACCCTCTATAAATGCAGCTTTCCTATACCAGTAAAAAGCACACAAACCCGGAGACACCAGCCCCGAAAAAAAACCCTGTTTATGTTTGTTCATGTTTATTCAGTCGGTTCTGTGGCTAAATCCATGCGAACGCTTCGTAATGCCGGGTTCGATCCCAGCTGCGTGCCATACGCTTGCGTTGGTTTCGACAGTGGTATCAAGAAAGCCGACCGTCCAGGGAGCAGTGGCAAACTACTGGACGTAAATTTGCCTAGAAAAACCACACAACAGCCAGGGGCTGTTGGGGTTGGTTCTGCAACGTCCTGTAAAGGATACGCAACTAACCTTGATGTTTATTCAACGCATTAACATCATGGCACACTGGTGTCACCCATAAGTGAACCCTTCTTCTTCTAACTCAAGTCTGAGTCGGAAAAATCTCAGCCCAGTGCACGAACTCTGTTGCACCGGAAATACTTTGGGTAGATTATTAACTCCAAATTTTGCATGGGCAGCGCCATTAAGCTACTCCTTTCGATTTCAAACTGCCAAGGGATTTTTTACTTGCGCAATAATGCCCACGGGCGTCTGGTCTTACTACCTAGAGACTATAGGGAAATTACTATAAATCTACGTTTAAAAAATCCCAACCACCGGGGCTTGAACCCGGGACCTCTAGCACTCAGGGCGGACACCATGCCTCGAGACCACGCAGTCCCCCTAAAAAGGATACATCCCTGTTACCCTCCATTTTCTGAGGGATTCCAACAGAATCTTGGACATCAGATTCTATTTGTGGAAAATGTGTTATCAAACCATAGCCATTTGACAGTCTTTTAAACTGGAATCACGTATAGTAGCGGTAGACATGTGACAGTGTGGAACGATCACATCGGTTAAATTCTACTGCTGTGTCTAGTTCAAATAAGGGAACCAGAATAGGGAAAAGCCATATACTTGTATCGACTGAACTGGCTGATTGGCTGATTTTAACCCCACGTCGAGCGATAAACACCTGGTGACACAAAGATAAGAATCGCACAGGAGCATGTGCCGGAAATCCCCTTCTCCCGTGAGTTATATTTAGGGCCCCCGACAATGGCCGGGGTGAAGCTTAAAAAAAAAAAGATTGTGTCCCATACTGGATGGGATGTGGCTTTATATTTCCTTGGCCATTTAAAGTGATAATATAGAAAGTGGAGAAGACCGATTGAAATTTATTTTTTAAATATCTTCTACTTACAGTCTTTGTTGTGCGGCATTGGTAGTCATGTCTATCCACAACCTGCTGTCTCGTATACTATCAATCAGTTCTGATGCGGACGATCTTCCATGAATCTTCTTTCTCGGTCCTTTGCCTCTTTTCACCCTTGCAGCTTCCGCATCGTAACGGCATACCCCAGTTTTCCCCTTCTCGTGACATAACTAGAGAATATAGACTGTCTCCTGTTATGGGCAATAAGATCTCTAAGTCGGTTCATTTTAAAACATCGTCATTTCTTTTTATCTTCCCATGGATAAAAATATGTGCCGATAATTTTATATATAAAATATGCAATAGCGAAAGTGTTTCGGTTTAATTGACACGATGGTGCCCTACAGCCAGATTTCCGTGCTTTTGAAACTTGTATTTTCTGCTTCATGATCCAGGGGAAGTTAAGTTGAGTTGAGCCAATAATTGACATCACAGCACTTGTGGCATTCCTATGCGTGCTCCGTCCTGATCTTCATCAGCCAACGCAGAGTTCCAATACTGATGGTACCGGTCACAATCTGGTTATATGTCCGTCTTGCCTTACCTCTGTGTGTGGTGAGTCGTTCAGACTCTTTCGTTACACCCAGATGCCTCATTCTCTGTAGGCCATAATAATCTTGTTTTCTACTGATTCCGTTGCTTGTTTCCAAATAGCCTTGACCACATTTGCCTTGTCATGTATCAGTTCACCACCTAGTGGTGCAGATCCAGCCAATCTGTCATTCTGTTCTTTACCCACCACGCTGACATAGCCTGGAGAAAAGATCCAAAGTATGCTAACTATCCGTGACCTTGCAAGTGATCTTGCCACTCTGCTCGAACCATACCTGTATTTATCTTTCTCAGCATGCTTTCAGAGTCTACAATTACGAAATGTGTATGCATCTTGTCTAGCCAACAGAGAGCTGCAGTTACCGCCCCCACCTCCATTCCCATGCCAGATGAGGTAGTGTCGTGTGCTAGGCTGTCTTGCTCTAAAGATTTTCCATCGGCTTGCGCTACGAACCCCTAGGCACTTCTCTTTCCTCTCAACACCGAACCATCTGTATAGATAATCAGATAACCTGGGCGTGAATTGTCGTGAAGCAGTGTTGGACATCTACCCCCGTAGCACCCGCTAGCCACTCTCTGCACTCCCGGCCCATTGTAATCATAAACTTACACATACATGTAAGACTGTTCCTCTGGTACTGTGACCCACTTCTCTTCTCTCCAAATGTTCTCAAGCATGCATACTTGTCTTATTATGTCTTTTGCTTGAGCCATCAGTGATTTTTCCATTTTCAGCCTCTGACCCTTAACTGCAGCCAAAGCTTCTTACAGAGGGTGTTATTTGTCTGCAGCTACTCTGAGGTATGACAGCCGGCAGCACATTTAGTCTATCTGCAATAGTCGGCAATGCAAAGATGTATCGCATGCACACAGCCGGGGTGTCTTTTGTACATCCCAAGATCACCCGTTTCTTTAGCTGACTCTTCGAGACAGTGAGTAACGGGAAGCTATTCTATCTCTGTGGCTAGGCGCTTGGCTGGAGTTCGGTAGGTTTTGAGATCGAAGCAACATTGAGGCGGATGTTTCCTTCTTTCCTTATCGTTAATGGCTGTGAACTCTGGCAGAAAGTTCTGGCTTTTACTCCACTTTTAAACTTTGGTCTTGTTTCAGGCCATGAATTTTGCGTGCACATCCGTTTTACAGATTTAACTTATTTGTTTACAGATTTTTGGTTTCTCACCACTAAGGCAGACGCACTCCGACTTCTGATACTCCCCTAATTAGTCACCTTGTGCGACATGTTTGGTGGAGGGGGGGGGGGGTGAGAGGGGGGGGGGGGAGAGAAAATTAGTTCTTTTTTCCCATATAGAAATAAAGGCGGTTGATCTAATTTTGACCACATCACATTTACAGGGTCAGCTGATTGAAAAAATAAAATAATAACGATCTATCACATATGTTCAATGCCTTAATTGCACAAAAATAACCTTTGCTTTCTTGATCCACGTTTCCTAAAACAATGTTATGCCCAAAAGTCCAGATTTCCATCTTAATTGATGATATGTAGCTCACATACAGGCATATTCTCAAAGTGTTTACTTTAATTTGTTTGCAATTGTTGCGCCCTAAGCTTATAGTGTAGTTAGTCTCAACGTTATTCTGAAATGAAAAAAACAACCCCACTGGCACCATTAAGAATTACCCGTTAACTATCTGCCATTCACTGATAATCATAACAGACACATCAGCATTATGTTTTATTTCGATTTAAAAAAAAAATATCCAGAAACCATGAGTTGTTAACCCTTTGGCTTGGTACAATGGATATCGCAACCCGTCGGCCTTGATTCCATGATAGATACCGTAAATCTGGGATAAATGTGGCTTTTCGATAAGCATAGGCAGTCGGAGTTTTTGATCTTCCACGACACCAGAATCCCGGTTGAAGTCACCCTGGTATTCGTCGCTTTGTCTTCTTTGTCGCTTTGCCTTACTGTTTTTTTTTTTAAAACTCGTTGCAAGTTATTTGCTTCTGGCTACGGTTGGTCGGCACGTTTTCACTTATATATGGATTGAAAGTATTTAGCTGCGTCGCCCAGCCACTGAGACGAGCACATGGTGCGACACTGTGAGTTGCGGATTCCACTTGCAATGATTTTTTGACTGCGGCGGTTTGTGATGTAAATTGCAAGTTCAGAAAATAGCGAGTGGCCAGTTGCCACAAAGCTGATCGTGCCTTATGCGGATTATTTGTGTACATAACTATTGATTTGTCGTAATTGCTGCTCACGCCGATAATAACCTGAAGTTAGAGCTCCGGGCTGATTTTGTAGATACTTCTTATGGCTGCCTTATGCATATCAAGCGTTTGTATGATGTTGGCTTCGGCGAGACGGCAGTCAGTGTCAAATTTTTATAAGGACCTGTGGTGTACATTTTTATGACCCCCCCCCCCCCCCACAATAACTGAGTTACTATGGGGTGACCGGTTAATTGGGATGTTGGAACTGCAATGGTCTGATTACCCGATCTCAGTACTATTTCCACATCAAGTTTGCGATTATCAACAATTTTTTGAACTGATTTCTACCCATACTTCGTCCAGTAAATGTTGATTGTCTACATTTACTGAATATAATATGTTTATGATGTTCATCTATCTCTTAAGAAACGTTATTTTGTGCTTTCTTAATAATAATATCCTACCCAAAACAGGGGGAATACACAGGACACGTGACAGTTTAATGGGGTGGGAGATAGGATGTAAAGCAACTGATGACGCCTGTTCTGTACTGATTAATGAAACGTCTTGTCTGCTTGGTGAAATGTTAATTTAATGCACTCTAGACTGCACCCCCATGTCCATCAGCCTATATAGGGATATGGAGTCATGCCCTTTTACGTACTCGTCGTCACGGTTAGTGCTGTGCATGGCATTTAAAAAATCGCTTATGTTCAGTACCGGACTAGCCATAGCAATCTCAGTGTCTGAAATAAAATCTGCACGCTCGCTTCCTTAAACACCTGCATGACCTGGCACAAAGACTGAGGTTAGGGGAGCCAATTGCGAAGTGCTTAATCCATTCTTGTCAGGCGAAACCAACAATGCATTGTATGCTTTTCTATGCAACCGATACTTTGTTTGAAGTATGTAACATTTTCACACCATAAGCTTATAGGTTACATGATACTAGATCCATTTGGTTTTTAAACAGACTACTCGGCACTCGACAGGTGATTGGTCAACATCCTAGGGTGCCTTTGCTTCCTGTGCCATTTCCCGACAAAGCTGTATCTATAGTATTTTATGCAGCAGATATTTGGATTGACATTGAAGCGACTTCCGGTTGCACATGCGCACTCAGGCTACAAGGCCATAATCGATTGAGACAGAAAGAGGTAATATATATAAACATTCAGTCACTGCAGAAAATATATATGCTTTATCTTTATTTCTTTGTGTGACATGGACTTGTACCTACTTCATCATTTTAGGCTGAGTGGGATTCATGGTTTTTAAAGTTAGAATTGATGTAATGCATGTTGGAATTGTAGATTTTTATGTCGGTTACTTTATACTACCTATGTCGCCCGTCGTCTCGTCTGCTAATATTTGGATTTATCAAGTTTAGTTCAAAGATTGTTTAGGATCATAAATCCTGTGTCGTACAATGTGGGGTATTTATAATCTAAGAAAAATGAACAATTAGCGTTAACTAGTTCATTGGCTGCATTGTGAACTGTTTATTATCGTATAAGGAATGCAAACGGATATGCCGATTGATATGGCCATAGTATTATTAGTAGTGACTTTTAGTTTTACTTTGTAAAGCATGGATCACGGAAAAGACGAACTTATGTATTATACGGATTCCATGATGGCAGTGCAAATTTCAAAGGCACATTCCTGACATTATTAGCTGTAGTAGACAGTGGTAGTCGTCGTAGTGGTAGGGTAGTGGTGGTTGCTGCAGCAGCCATAGTGCTGGAGTAGTAATTGTTGTTTTCACAAAAATGTTACGTAAAGCCATCAAGGTTATAATTGGGATATAGTGTTCATTGAGTTCTCAGAGTATATTGTAGCTTAGAGGCTAGTGAAATTGTTTCACTGCCAAATCCTGGAAGTATCAAAGTTCAATTTCCCTGTCCGGTAAAAAAAAAAAGACTTCTTGTGGCTTTCATACAGTGGTAAGAGAGTCACACTGTGGCAGAGATTAGGACCTCATCACAAAATATTCCTAAAGAAGCAATGGGTGCACTGCAGCCAACCTTCATTCTAGAGACGGCATATTTTTTTTTCTTTTTATTCTTTGCTTCCCCTTTTACTGCTTCAGGTGTTGAGAGAGAGTTAAAGCTCTTCTTCTTGCTTTCCTTGCTGCCTTGACTATAGACACATCATGCTGTTGTAAAGTTTCTGTGATGTTATCTTTCCAATTTGTTCTTGGTCTGTCTTGTGCTCTATGTCCTTTTTCTCTTTTGGTGTATGCCTTGTATATTATAGCATCACAAGGCATTCTCTCTGAGTGGGAAAACCATTTGATTTGCTGTCTTTGTATGTAATTTAGATTTGGCTCTTTGCTGACTTTTTCTCTTATGAACTCATTGCTCATTCTTCTGGTCAGTCCTGCAGCCCTTCTCAGACATCTCATTTCTGTGGTTACTAATTTTCTTTGACTGTTTGTTGTGACAGACTGAGTCAGGTACTGGTAGCGTAGAATGGGAATCAATATTCATTCATTATCATATTGTGCCATTATATGTCACTTAGGGCTTGCATCTATTCCTCCATTTCATTCTGTCCTGTGCAGTCAGTGCTTTATATGAAACGTTTATAATGAACAGGATTGTCTTATGCTCTTAAAAAAAGGGGTGGAAGTGGGGTGGGGGGGGGGGGGGGGGGGAGGCTAGCTGCCCCAATACTTGATTTGTTTTACTGCATCTGATGTTAATTTCTTCATCCACTTCCAATCTTGAGTAAATGTTGTTCCTAGATATGTGAGCTCAGATGCCTGTTTAACTCTTTGAGTCCCAGAGGGTTTAGCATCACAGTTCCAAGGGGTAGTCAAGAGAGACGTATAATCGGCGCCTCATGCGTTTATTGGGCTTCTCATACATTAACCTTTGAACGTATCATGCGTTCCTTGGGACTCAAAGAGTTATTGCCTTTGCACTCTACTGCTGTATTTAGGTATTATATATATCTGCACTTTTTTCCTGTCTTAACTACCAGCATGTCTGCAAAATATTGATCCTACGTAAAAAGGTTGAAGAAAACTTTGTTAAACTATATGGTTTTATAAGACTGGTACACATTTTAATTTGGCTACAATATTTTACTGTTTCTCTATATATATTCAACAACTATCTGTTCATACCCAGTCACCCCACAACCTCTGTAAATGAAATGGCTACACACACAAATTAATGATGATTCTGCAGGTGAGGCAAATTCTTCTAAATCACATAGTCTACTGGACAGCAGATCTTTGAGTAATAAGGATTGTGCTATCCAGTTAATTTATCATACAGAATAGACATTTGAAAAAAAAATTGTGTGTGTTCACCTTTAAAAGAACTGTGAGCACATTGTGTTGTAGTTTACAAAAGCTAAGCTGCAGTATCTGTACCTTTAGGCCTAACATATTTTCAATTTCAGCTTCTTCTTCTTCTTCTTCTTCTTCTTCTTCTTCTCCCTTTTCTTCTCTGTTCCTTTTCTGTCACTCAGCATCAGCTTTTGAAAAGGCATCGGGTGTGAGCCTTGTTATGTGCTACTTAGATGCTGGTATTTACAGCCTCGGATATTCCATCTATCCTTCACTTGCATGGTCCACCTCTGGTTCCATAATGTCTAAGTGACACTGCTCACTATGGTGCACTGTCTGGTAGTAGACTTGACATGTGTCCCAACCATTATATCTGTTGTTTCCTGATGTACTTTATTATTAGTTCCGTTCCACCTTTTTTCCTGATAACGACATTTCTGACCCTGTCTCTTCTAGTTACATTTAGGATATGTTGTAGACATTTCATTTGTCTTATTTCAATGTTTTTAAAAAAAAATGAACTTTAGCAAATCCCTAGTCACCTTTTACAGCATCCTTATTAACTCTTTGAGTCCTAGTGGGTTTAGCATCACAGGCCAAGGAGTAGAAAAGAGAAACATAAAATCAACACATCTTGCATTTTATTGGGCTTCTGTTTAGAAAAATATGAACGTATGATGGGTTCTTTGGGATTCAAAGAGTTAAGAGGCAGTAGTTCTAAACTTTTCCCTCAGATGGGGCCTGAAAGCCTCAAGGGGAACTTGGTTAATCTAAGACTTCCATATTGAGGTGTACAGTTTAACAGTGGACTAAGTGATTTGTCACAGCAGATGCTGTTCCCAAAGCCAGCGGCACATCTCCATAGTCCCCTGGGACTGACGGATGCCATTATTAAGTGATTTGTGTGTTTACTTTGTGAATGTGTTTTATATTACGAATATCTACAGGAGAGGTGCAGTGCTACCATGCATAAACGTCAGATGTATCTAGACATGCGGAAATAGCTACCACTGTACCTGGGCAGAGGTATCATGGAAGAGCTAAATGAAGCTTCACCATACTCAAAAATGGAGCATCAGGATGAGATCCCAGAGCCTGTCGATGAAACGGATGGTAAGACATTCTCTCTTTTCAAACATTTGTTACTATAACATTGTTCTACCCAAATCTGTTATTACTTTAACTTCTTCTGCCTCTCAGTTTTTAATTTAACTAATTCTACTCAGAGCAGATGTTATTTTAATGTACTCTGCTAAAATACTTGCTATACATAAGTAGTTGTTATTGTAATTTATTTGAACTGAAGTAATTGTTATTGTAACCCATTCTACCCAAAGAAACCTAAAGAAATACTAAAACACTTTACTAGTAAGCTATGGACATTCATTAACTGGTACCTGCACAAATTAGAGGTAATTAAAAGGTATGGCAGAATCACTAATTGCTTTGAGAGAGAGAGAGCCCTAAACACATTTAAGTGAAAATGTGCTGAAAAGACCTTGACACTGTAGAGTGAAAGAAAAAACAGCCCCTGATAATATGACTAGAATATCCTTGCACTGGAGCCAACATAATTAAAGAAATAAAAAGACCCGTTTTCTGAATTTTTTTGTAATTAACTTAAAATGCTTACTCAATTAGTAATGTTATGTGATTTACTTTTTTTTAAAATCCACAACCAATTTAGCACTTTTCAAGCATCAGTCATTGTTTAAAGTTGCTAGAATTTTCTGTTGGAGATATTTTTTACATGATCACCTCTAGCCTTTGTTCCAGAATTTTATCCATCTGGGCACATTGGCTCAGCATTTTTAGTAATTATGTTTAAATGCACACTAAAATACTACTGTTATATGAGTTATATTTTTTAAATCTACAACAGTAATAAATAAACAACATACAAATAGCACACACTCGCCCACAAAGAGCAGCTAATCCTTAGGCGTGAACAGTGGCAATGTGTATTAAATTTTGAATACAGACATTTATATGGTGAATAAATTCTGATTACTATAAGTTAAATAGCATAAAAAATGTTTAACACACTTAACACAGTGCTCTATTAACCTATTTACAATCAGGTTAAAACTACTATAGAGTAAAAGCAGAACACACAATGGCTACATTGTTAAGCCATTTTCCTCATGGTCCAAAAGTTGTAGGCTCTCTGGAAATCATTGCTAGAGCTATAGAGGTTATGCATTGTTCTCAATTGGTGGCTGGACATTGTTCTCAAAGGTGGCTGGCCATTATTCTCAAGAGGTGACTAGCCATTGTGTAGAGTCAGATCGAGCCGTGTAGGGTAAAACCAAGAACTGCTAAGTGGATATTTGTTTGCACTTAACAATTTTTTAAATCATCAACCCATCACATGATTACTTAAAACAATATAAATAAACTTACTAATAAATAAACTTATTAAAAATATACTTTAAAAGTAGTGAGCTGGCGGCTTTTTTTATAGGTGAATCAGGCCCAGATACATCATATGTATTTGAGATATGTATATACAGATAGGCCTCACTCCCTCAATTGCAATGATATATAGTTGCTAAGTGATTGATTAAGAAACAGAATAGTTATTACTTTCTTCTTCTTTCGTTCGCTTGAAATAAATTATCTATATCTGTAATGTTGTCTATAGTATTACCATAAAATTCAAACATTTAGTCATTTCAACCCTTCATTTTTTAAAATCCATCTTTTGTCAGTGTCCACTATAATTTTTCTAGGGTGGTATCTGCAATTAAAATATTAATATCTCTTCTTAGAATTAACCTGCAGGCTTCATTGAGGTATCATTCTTTTGGATATTTTAATCTTCATCCAGCTATGATAGTTTAGTAAAATATTAACCCAATATATAAAACTTTACTAGCATCTCTATTATTAGTAAATGTTCTAGTTGTTTTCCATGTTTTTGCTCCTTACAACCCTTTAATTGAACGCTAAGCTAAATATTCTAAGTTTGCCACTCTGTCAGTCTCTGTGTATTACTTACTTTACTTTTTCCTTCCACGTATGCCGCTAAGCGTTGTGGGGAGATGCAAGTTCCTGTCATAAGCAAGGCGGGCAGCATCTGATGTTCTGAGGCCATGCTTTTGGCAGGTTTCGGAGACCCCGTCAATCCACCGTTTCCTTGGTCTTCCTCTTGCCTTATATCCTGAGCTTCTTTGGTTGAAAATTTGTGATGTTATTTGGTCATTTTTCATCCTGGTTAGATGTCCAAACCATTTCATTCTTTGATGTTCTATGTAGTCTAAACATGGTGTAGTTTTGACAGTGTTTCTAATGTCTATGTTCTTTATCCTGTCTAGTCTGGTCTTATTCGCTGCTTTTCTTAGACATTTCATTTCACAGGCTTCTATTTTTCTTTCATGGGTCTTGTTGATTGTCCATGTCTGGCACTGGTAGCAGAGTGTTGGAATGAAGATGGTGTTTATCAATTGTCTTTTGGTCTTCATGGTTATTTCTGGATGTTTAAGCAGAGGTGATAGTTGGTATGTGACAGCATTTGCTTTCTGTATTCTTGTTTCTATCTCTCTGTCCATTCTTCCATCCTCTGTAAATATACTGCCCAAGTATTTGAACTCTTTGGTTTGCTTGATTTTGGCACTTCCAACATTTATATTCAGTGGCCTGTGTGTTCTGCTGATCTTCATAACTTCTGTTTTTTCTGTACTGATTCTCATATTATGTTGTAAACAGCTGTTGTTGAGAGTAGTCAGATGTTCCTGTAGATCATATTCATTTTGATACAGTATGCTTTGATCATCAGCAAAAAGTAATTCGTTTATAGCATACACGTCTGGGTTTGCTTCTACAATGATCTTATCCATGTATGTTATGAAAAGTAATGGTGACAGTACACATCCTTGTCTGACACCAGTTGTGACTTTGAACCATTCAGAAAGACCACTAGATGTTCTTACTGCACTTTCACTTTTTTCATAGAGGGCTCTGATGTTGTCTAATAATTGACCCTGCACTCCGTAATCGTCAAGAATTCTCCACAGCACATCTCTGTCCACACGGTCGAATGCCTTCTCTTGATCTACAAAGACCACGTTCAGCTCTTTATCGTATTCGAGTGTCTTTTCACAGACTTGTCTTAGTGCAAATATGGCATCAGTGCAACCTCGCCCTTTCCTGAAACCGAATTGTGCTTTACTCAGTAGAGGTTCAACCTTTGCTCTTATCCTACCTTCTAAGATCTTTGCATACATTTTCCCCACATGACTTAGTAAAGATATTCCTCTATAAGTATTCCTCTGTGTATTGCATATTGCAATTTTGTGTATGTTAGTTTTTCAGGATTTTTGTTTAAAAAAAAAAAGTCATATCTGTGCTACCCTTGACAATACGTGATCAATGCTAAAAGTGGCATATTTGAAAACATATTTAAAAATTGTTGGATATAGTTGTTATGATGTGCTTGTATTGATTTCCTCAGTATTTGTTCACATTGGAGAGTATTTAATTTGCGGTGTTTGCGCTTTCAGTTCATATTGTCTATCTGTACTGTAGCAGGCGCAGCGTTACATTTTCTGGGTGAGGAAACAAAAATGGGGGGTGGGGGTGTGTGTGGTTTGAGGGTGGGGTGGGGGTGGGGGGGGGGGGAAGCATGTCTAGGTTTTTCATTTGATGAACTGTTTTGTGTTATCAGGTAGCAGCCCAAACATACAGCTTCCCGAGCAGTTGCAGAAGATCAACCCGCTTGAGGAATTTGTTAGTGTCAGACACCGTTGGAACACGAATGAGGTATGACTGAACTAGAGAACTAGCTGAAACACCAACAGTGTATCTTTTTACTAGAGAACTAGGTGGAACTCCAACGAGGTATGATTGTACTAGAGTACTATATGGATTACCAACGAGGTATGATTGTACTAGAGAACTATCTGGAGCACCTATAGGGTATATAGGAAAGTACAAGAGAACCAGCTGTTGTTCAGTGTAGTAATCCTCTTTCCTACTCATGATTTCACTTATATCTTGTACTAATCTTCGTGCTGGTTGGCCCCTGACTTTCTGTTCTGGTACCATGCCTTCTGATGTTAATTTTTTCCCAATCTGCTGTGGCACTTGATACGGGCAAAATATTTCATTTTCAAAGACAAGATGCTAATTACAAGCCCATCTTCCTGATCAGATCTTTTTGGATGTTGTGACGTGCAGATAGCGCATTAAAACACACCAGTATTGACTAGGCAAATAAGACGTCATAAGGGTTACATACAGTTGTTAGGAGATCGAGCTCGAGGAGTTGCGGTCAAGAAGTCCAGGAAGGCGGACGTGTGGTCCGGCCTGGTGGATCCCAGAGGAGGATTTTACTCTGGGATCTCACCATGAATATCAGCTTCAAGGCCGGGTCTTAAAGAGGCATGTTAAGCGTACAAAGGATTCAGAGTCAAAAAGTCAAAAGAGGCCAATGTTTATGTCCATTGCTGTTTAGGGAGCCTAGATATTCACAGTTTGTGATATTTTTAATTTCTCAATTTTTTATTGTTATTTTTTTTTGGTGACAGGCAAATGTCAGTTAGTCTATAAAAATATGAGTCTCGGAAGAACCATATGGATACATACAGTATCGAAACAGTTTTTTTCTTCTTCTTTTCTCCTCTCTGGAATGCCTCATGGTGTCAGGACAGGAAGAGATCTCTGGAACGGGTCGTTCCGTTCGCTTTATATAAAGTATTTGTCAGTATCTCTGATATTTATGAGGTCCATATTCTACGTGGTAGACCTCTGGCTCTGTTACCGCTGTTTCTGTATAACATTGCTTTCTGTGGTGCCCTGTCTGATGCCAGTCTTGTTATATGGCTAAACCATTTGATTTGTTTCAGTGACGAAAATTCACTCTATAATGTTAAACTTGTTGTTTTACTGCAGACATTATAAATAAAAATGGATTAAATTTATGAACATTTGTCTGCATGGTAATTCTATCTGTCTTCTGTATTATCTACAGGAAATTGCTTCCATTTTAATTGCATTTGATCGTCACAAAGAATGGCTGGTTCTGCCACAGAAAATTAGGTAATTGATGATTCTTATTGTCAGGGCATGCACTGTATTTGTTCATTAAAAATGCTTGTTTAGTTTTTAATGTTAGCGTTAAAAAAAAAAAGGTAAAGTCGGGAGATGTGAACCAGCGTCATTGTACGCGGTTAAAAACCATAAGTGCTCTGCTACCAGACGGACCGCTGATAAGAATTATCCACCTGTGTCGTCGTCCGCACATAACTGTAGCTACAGCGACGTTCCTCAATTTACCCCAGTGTATCAACTCTAATACCCATTTCCTAGAGGCTGGGTGAACCCGGGAACCAGCCGGTTTCGAACACCGACCATGGCTGCAGCTAGTCGCAGCTGGATTTGAAACCGAGCCTCTTATTGACTGTGCTAATGCGGCCCGAAAATTGGGATACCATACTGTCAGTATTAGCTAAATTAACACAACATAAACAGTGACCTACACTACAGGTAAAAGAAAAACACACATACATGGAACACCTTATGTGGGAAAGGAACAGCATAAATTAGTTGGCCACACTATGAGCACGAGCATTATGAGTAGAGACAGACTGGAACATATTTTGACAAGAGCACCAGTAAAGTTTACGTACAGTTGCAATCTTTCAAATAGATAGCTAGGATAGTCACTGTAGCTACAAAGTATGTGCTTTGATTTATGCTTTTGGCCGGCTGCCAGCCACCCCCCCACCCCCCACACACACATGCACACATATGCATGCACACACACAGAAGAGAGGTGCCAGGAAGTATGGAATAAAGTTGATCCTCTTACCTTTCAAAACATTTTATGATTTTAAGGAGAAAAAAAAAAGGAAGACGGTGACGTAAGTTGCTTGAGAACCCTTTGTTATAACATATAAATATTGCAGCACACAAATTGATGCATGTTAGAGATGCAAGATGTGGAAAGACATGATCATCCATTTCAGTTAGCTAGTCCTTAGCCACTTGATGGTGTTGATTATAATCATCATCATCAACTTCCAGTTTTGTTATTAAACAGGGAGAGTAACAGTTTGGTCCAGTGCTTGATGGATAGCACTTATTCTGTATGGATGTATAATATCTTTAACATCATCAATCCATATTTTTTAAAATTATAATGATGATTATATGCATATATAGGGATTTTTTTAAGCAAAGAAGGTGCCGGTACTCACTTCACAGTTACAAAGTGCATATTACAGTGGTACTGAAAAAAAATGATGCCTAAAAAAAAAAATTTGCTGGTACTCATCACAAAGTGCCTATTACAGCACTAAAAAATTGATGCCTAAGCAAAGGTGCCAGTACTGTGTTCTGTTGAGTACCGCAATACAAACATCATATATATGTGTATGTGTGTGTGCATGCATGCGTGTGTGTGTGTGTGTGTATCATCATCATCAGGTGCCTTGCCGACTGGCGTGGGCGATCATGCCTCTCCATAATCTGCGATCTCCTGCGGCATGTATCAGTTCGTGTGCCGACACACCTCCATACCATGCAACAAGACTGTCAAGCATCTTCTCTCGTTGTCTTCCTCTATCTCTCCTTCCACATATCTTTCCAGTGGTCACAACATGTTCTATTTTCCCTATTCTCGTAACATGGCCGAAAAATGATGACTGTCTCCTTCTGATGTCTGTGACAAGTTGTCTTCGGGCTCCTGCCTCTTTCAAAACCTCTTGGTTGCTCTTTTTGGCTGTCCAAGGTATTCTAAGCATTCTTCTGTAAAACCACATCTCCGAGGCCTCCAGAAATTGTTTGGCCTGCCTACCGATTGTCCAGGATTCACAGCCATATGTTACAACTGGATGTATGTAGCAAACAAGAATTCTTTTTCTAACTCTCAATGACAAGGATATATTGCACAAGATGTTTTTCATTTTATAAAATGCAGTTTTTGCCTGTCCTATTCTGTTTCTTATCTCAGTTATGCATCTTCCATCTGATGTTATCCATGTGCCCAGATACTTAAATTTCTGTACTTGTCCTAAAATAACACCATCAACTTTTATTACACACTTAGGAATAATTCGTTCCTTTGATACCACCATTACTTCTGTCTTCCCATTATTCAAACTGAGGCCCATTCTTCCACTTTCTAACACCACAATGTCTATCATTTCCTGTAGTTCTTTCTAAATGGTTGCTATCAAGACTGTGTCATCAGCATAACGTAAATTGTTTATATTGTGCTCACCAACCAAAATTCCGGGCATACCAATTAAAGCTCTCATTATATATTCACTGTATATTGAAAACAAATCAGGTGACAGTACACATCCTTGTCGTACGCCCCTCTTTATGCTTTGAAATGTACCTAAACAGTTGTTAATTTTTATAGCTGCTGTTTGCTGCCAATACATATTCTAATTATTCGTAGATCTTTCCCATCAATGTTTAATTTTTCTAACAGTTTGATTACTTCTTCATGCTTCACACAGTCAAATGCTTTTGTATAGTCTATGAAGCATCTGTACAAATCAGTCTTTACTCTTATAGCTTTTTCTGACAATGTCTTTAGGATGTATATGGCATTGTTTGTACCTTTTCCTTCTACAAATCCACATTGTTCATCGCTGATTTCTGGCTTAATTTTGTTTCTTATTCTTCTCATAATTATTCTCAGTAAAATCTTAGTCATGTGACTCACAAGACTTATTGTGCGATGGTCTTCACATTTGATAGTTCCTGGTTTCTTAGGCAGAGCTATAAATATGGATTTTAAAAGGTCATTTGGAATATACCCACTATTATAAATATCGTTTAAAAGTTTAGTTATTATTTCAATTCCAAAATCTCCCAGTGCTTCTATTTCTTCCAGTGAGATGTTGTCTGGCCCGGGTGCTTTTCCTTTCTTCATATGATTTATTGCATCCTCAACTTCTGCAGTCATTATTGGTGGACCATCATTGTTGGTCTGCAGTTCTACATCTGGTCTATTATCATCATACAATTCCCCTATATACTATGTCCATTGTTAATTATATTACTATGTCCCAATAATAAGTCACCATCTTTTGATTTCAAACATCCTGTTGTTACGTGTCATCTTTCCTGTTAACATATTTATCTTTTGGTACATGGAATGTGAGTCTTTCCTCTTGTTTTCCCCAATCTCTATACACATTTGATTCAGCCAGGCTTCTTTAGCCACTTTGCATTTGTTCACTATTTCCTTTTGTATTCTAGAGTATTCTTCTTGATCATTCTTTTTCTTCCTTCTTTCATCCATCAACTGCAGAATTTCGGTTGACATCCATTTATTTTTTGCAACTCTCTGGGTTGGTTGGATTGTCTCTTTAGATGTCTGCTGAATTGACTCACGCAACATATCCCACTGTTCATCAATAGTCTGAATAATTTCCATTGCATTATGCCGGTTTTGTACAGTGACATTGTACTGGTCCTTAATTTCTTTATCCGTTCTAAGATTTCCTAAATTTAACTTTATGTTCTGTGGTGTTTTTCTAATGTTCTTTAGTTTTATTCTAATTTTTCCTACAACTGGAACATGGTCACTAAAGCAGTCTTCTCCAGGTCTAGTTTTTGCTCCAACTAAGCTGCTCCTGAATCTTCTTGAAATCAAAATAAAATCAATCTGATTGCGGACATTATCACCAGGACTTTTCCAAGTCCACAATCTTCCAGGATGGTGTTTAAATCAGGTGTTACCTATTATCATGCTGTGTGACTCAGCCCATGCTATTAATCTGTCACCTCTTACATTCTTTTCTCCTAGGCCATAACCACCTGTTATTCCGTACACTTTTTCACTTCCTGTTTTCGCGTTGAAATCACTTTGTATATATATATATCTGGAAGGGAATGAGAAAAAAGGAAGAAATGATTGCAGAACGAATGAGAGCTGAGCATCTGAGAAGAAACAGGCTAAACACAAATGTTCACTACAGTGGTCCTGAAATCCCATACTATAATTGTGGAAGACTTTTCTTAACGTGGGCGGGTCTTGCTAGTCACACTTACCATTGCTGCTAGTCCTATATCTCCTCATAACTCAATGTAACACTATCGTCTTCAAAGTCGAAAATGTGCCAATCATCAGTCATCATCAATCATATTTATATATGTATATATAAATAAAATTGCTGGTTTGATGTACTACAGGCCAGCCAGTGGGTCCATGCTACTGTACAACAGAAAAGTGGTGTTCTATCGCAGAGATGGCTACTGTTGGAAGAAACGCAGAAATGGCAGCACAATCCGGGAAGATCATATGAAACTCAAAGTTCAGGGGCTTGAGGTCAGCAAATGTTGAATAATGTTGTAATGCGATTCATATATGTGATTGGATGACTGTTGAAAGATTTATGTTTATTTGATTAGTTCTATGTTAGGAGATTTATGTACACCTGATTAGTTTACTGCAGGGCTGTTCAACAAAATTTACTCAGGGGATAAAGTTTTGAAAATTGGGATCGTTGCAGGATGCCTGCACGCCAGCATAGATCATTCATACAATACAAGTTGCAGTGATCCGAGGACCCCTTGCTAGGCCTTCATGGGCCAGATTTTGCTCGGCAGCCACTAGTTGAATAGCCCTGGTTTACTGTGTTAGGTGATTTAAATTCTGATTCCGATTCCTTTTGAGAAAAAAAATTAAAAGTTCAACCACTTTCAGACTGCTGCTAGCTAGCCGAGGCTGCTAACAGTCTCCGCCTATATTTGTGGTCTGGGTTATTTGTGTCACTTTCGTGACTAAATTCTAGTATTTGCACCGTTTCTGGGCTTGATGCTTCCTTCCGATTCAGACTGCTCGTCCTCCACCCTGTTGTTAGCTGTGCATGTCTTTCCTCTTCTTACTTGGTGTTTCCTCTTGGTTTTGTCTCCTTCTGATTTGGCCAGGCGTATTTTGTAGGAGAGCGAGCTTTTCAACACAACGTCCTTTGGACCACAATTTACAGTTTAAAAATTTTGAGTATTTTATTTTGCCAAAAAGTTCTGAAAACAGTTTTTGATTTTGGATAGTTCCCAAATGTGAAAGTATTTCGCGTGTGACCATAGTGGTCTTATAGTTGTCTTCCTGCAATAAGAACGGGTTAGTCATGTCGTGGATATGTGTGTGAAATGTTGTATTGAGCCTCAAAGCGGGTCTATTCATCATTTATTAGTGTGTGATCCCGTTGTGTTGGTTTGGGTTGGCAACTAGGCTCTGGTGTACGTAAAGGTGATTTATATGCATCTGTTTTGTTGAATATATTTATTAGATTATTTATACATATCTAATGGTTAAATGTTTGTGCTAGTTGATTTCTATGTATCTGATTGGTTGTCTATGTATTAGATAATTTTTATATATCTGATTGGTTGATAGTATGTTAAATGATTTCCATATATGTGATTGTTTGGCTGTGTTAGATGCTTTCTAATTTTTTTTTTTTAAATTGATTGACTATGTTAAGAGATGTACATGGAATGGTTTACAGTATTAGGTGATTTTTCTGTTTTTCTGATTGGCTGAATATGTTTTGGAGTTTCCGGTGTATTTGTTTGTATAAATTGTGTGTCTGTGTGCGTGTGTGCGTACGTGCATGGGTGGGTGGGGGTGGTTGGTTGGTTGGTTGGTTGGTTGGTTTGTTCTGATAGATATAATGTATAAGTTGTGCTATAATAGATTTCTGTGTGCATGTTATTGACCTTACATTAAAATTATGTAATTTATATGCAGTCTTGATCCCCACATGTTTGCTGAATTTTTTATGTTTTTTGGTTGTAAGATTTAATCTAATAGATCAATTTTGTTCTAAAAGATGAATGTGGTTCAAATAGGTGTTTAGTTCTTATAGTTTTTGTTTTCTTTAATCTATGCATGTTTGTTGATTTCTGCATGTTACATAGTTTTAAATTTTGTCCTAATATATTTTGTTCTAGTAGATAAATTTGGTCTTCTTCTTCATTCACCGGCTATGAATTCTAGTGGAAGGTCCTGGTGGTTCGTCCATTTGGACTTTTTGCTTTTACCTGGACCTGAGTTTTGCGTGTACACCCGTTTTACTGGCTCATTAGTTGGCCATTCCCTGCCTCACCGGCAGATGTACTCTGACTTTGAGGGAGAGATTTGGTCTAAATTGATACATTTGAGTCCAATAAATGTCTGTATGTATTTTATTGTTCTGATGCTTACATTAGGTTTTTTCTTCTGTATTCTAATGGTCTGTATGTTTTTGATGTGGGTGATGAATTTTTGTAATTTCACTGCTATAATTCTGTTCCCTTCTAAGTGTATCTACGGGTCGTATGTCCACTCAGCGATACTGCCAACATTTCACCGCAGATGTTATTGGCTGTTACAGGTAAGCAGTTAAAGCTTTTTTTACACTTTTTTGTTTTAATTATTTGTGTCTGTTGTAAAGTGGTTAAGCCATTCACCTCATGCTCTGTAGGTCATGTATTTAGTTTCAGGCCATGTTGCTTGGAGATCCCTGGGGTTTGTAACTGAAGCCAGAGTTTTGTGCTTTGTGCAGAGCTGTGTACAGATGAACAGCTGCACTGCAGAGGCAGATAACTGTGTGCTTAGGGGGCAGTGAGTTGGCCCCCCCCCCCCCCCCCCCCCCCCCTCCCCCAATGGGTTCTCAGAACCCACACAGGAAATCTGGTACCAATAAGGCTGGTTCGACTTTGAGTTGTATTTGTTGGAAAAATCCTGCCTCTTCTGGGGATTGAGCCTGAACCACTGTCTTGGCAGGTGAGCACACTAACCACTATGCCACTGTGGCACCAGATGTATATTCATAAATAGTTACTGAGGTAAGCACCCATGGGAAGAGCACCCATATTTTTACAGACCATTCAGCACTAGGTGGGTAATGTTGTCAGCATTACGCCGGCCGTCTTTACTTCCTCAGGACATACATCCTGGTAACCATTTTAGGCTGGGTCGACCTGCGACGCCCCATACTATGATAAAAATCCACGCAGCCTGTAGTGTCTTTCGATCGCGGTACATTGGAATTATGAGTCGGACTCGCAACGCCTAAGCCACAGACGCCGCCTTACAAATATGTCAGGTCTGTGAAATGGATGTGCACGCAAAACTCAGGTTCTGGAGCAAAACTAAAATCCAGAAGTGGACAAACAACCAGAGCTTTCCACCAGAGTTTACAGCCAGTATGTGAAGAAGAAGAAGGTGTGGATTAATGGGAACAGGATGTCATGGGGCACATTGCAAGGGGAAGAAAAATCAAAAGGAAGGAATTTGATGCACAGGAGAAGAAGATTGCATTAAGGTAAAGCGTTGAGCATTTCAGAAGGAACTTGTCCGCTATATGACAATGGCAGTAGCGGTGGTACTGAAATCCCATGCCTTAAAGTGGAATTCTTAACATGAGCAGGTCTTGCTAGTCACACTATTGCCATTGCCATAGGCTGTATAATTTCTATGCCTCCCTATAAAATTACAGGGCCCTTTTCCATGCCTTTAGGTGTATTGGGCATATAGGGCTGGGCCTATATTTTATAGACTTATTGGCACTCAGTGGGTGAGGTGGTCAGTATCATGCCGGCCGCCTTTGCTTTCCACGGCTATACCTGATAGCCACTCAAGGCTGGTCGACCTGGCAGCCAAGGTCATTTTTGGAAAAAACATTCAGCTTCGTCAGAACCCAGACACACGACCTTCTGATCTGCAGGCGAGGGTCTAGCCGCTATACCACGGCGACTCCCCATGCCTCTCTGTAGTAGAGTGTAACACTATAATTTGGAAAGACGGAAAAGGTGCCAACAAACGGGTGAATGCAATAACAGTTGTATTATTGTGGTACCATTTATTTATCGGTTCTTAGACTGCATTTTTTTTTTCAATTCCTGACAGAATCCAAATATTGTTCTCATACACTACTTGAACGTGCCATACCCTGAAGCTGCCAAACCTTCCATTCCTTTACTCTCCTATGAGCTGAGTCAGAAGAGCTGGACCAAGGAGGAGTTGGTTGACCAGCTGAGGCCTATGTGTAAGTATACGGCTGAGGCTTATGTGTAAGTACAGCTGAGGCCTATGTGTAAGTACAGCTGAGGCCTATGTGTAAATGCCGCTGAGGCCTATGTGTAAGTACAGCTGAGGCCTATGTGAAAATGCCGCTAAGGCCTATGTGTAAGTACAGCTGAGGACTATGTGTAAATGCGGTTAAGGCCTATGTGTAAGTACAGCTGAGGCCTATGTGTAAATGCGGTTAAGGCCCATGTGTAAATGCGGCTGAGGCCAATATGTAAATGCGGCTGAGGCCTATGTGTATTTGCGGCTGAGGCCTATGTAAATGCGGCTGAGGCCTATGTGCAAGTACAGCTGAGGCCTATGTGTAAGTACAACTGAGGCCTATGTGTAAGTACAACTGAGGCCTATGTGTAAATGCGACTGAGGCCTATGTGTAAGTACAGCTGAGGCCTATGTGTAAATGCAGCTGAGGCCTATGTGTAAATGCGGCTGAGGCCTATGTGTAAATGGGGCTGAGGCATATGTGTAAGCACAGCTGAGGCCTATGTGTAAATGTGGCTGAGGCCAATGTGTAAGTACAGCTGAGGCCTATGTGTAAGTACAGCTGAGGCCTATGTGTAAATGCAGCTGAGGCCTATGTGTAAGTACAACTGAGGCCTATGTGTAAATGCGGCTGAGGCCTATGTGTAAACGTGGCTGACGCCTGTGTGTAAGTGCAGCTGAGGCCTATGTGTAAAATGCCTGGTGGATGTTGCCACACAAATAATGGCAATTTGCAAGTGCAGCTGCTGATTTTCTGGTTCCATCGATGATAAACTGCAATTCTAGTGTCGGTCTGTTTGTGTTGGTACTTATGGCAGCTGCATTGTGCGTTTTACCTATGTGCATTGTTGTGGTTCACAAGTATAGTGGTTTGCATTCTGTGCAGTTTTCATGGGCGCACGAACAGAGCAATTAATTGGTGACCCTGTTTTCGTTATGGTCGAGGTGGCTACAAAAGCCAGAACCAGCAGCTTGTATCTGTTTCCACACTCGGAGCAGTAAAAGAGGAAGTGAATTACAAGCGCTTCAAAGGTGATAAGATGGGTATCACACAGGGCTGGGATATTCTTTTTTAGTTTTGGTTATTAAGAGGTGATTCTTAATAATGACAGCAGCAAAATTATAGCTTTTTTTTTTTTCCATATCGATCAATACGCAATGCTTCATACTACTTTAGTATGCTGTGACTAAATTTATTACATACAAATGTGATAGCATGTTGACTCATGCATAGTTTTGACATATTTTGTGCTGCCAGTGTGAAACATGGACACTTACTGCAAGTTATGGGCACAAAATCATAACAACAGAGATGAGACATCGTAGACAAGCTGCTAGAGTAACAAGACGAGATAGCATTAAAATAAAGAAGTAAGGAGAAGACTAGAACTGAAACCTGTCATATAGTTCAATAAAAAAACAACATATAAGATGGTTTGGCCATCTGACGAGAATGCCTTGGTATCAGCTGCCACAGACAGCCATTCTTAACTCTTTGAGTCCCAGGGAAGGCATCCCGCGCTAATTTGTTACAACCGACAATTACAATCGACGCGTAACAAGTGAAGGTTTTTAATCGACCACTTACAGGTTGTCAAACGCAGACCGCTCAATTTCAACTTTCTTTTGAGTTCTTTGTGTCTGATATCAGGCGTGCTCATTTAGAAACGTGGGTTGAAAGCCGAAAATATAGCATGTTTGTGAGATTCGCCGAGTTACTAAGTGTTTGTTTGAAAAGAATATGGCTTTCACGCAGTATTCTACGTGGATGCCAACATGATTTACGGCCTTAGAAGCCTAAAATTTAAATAAAGTATGTTTTATTTTTTTAGATTTATCCGAAGTTAGATAGATAACGTTGCAAATTTAACGTGTTTCATTCATTTATAGAGTCAGACAATGATGAGGGATATGTCTAATGTGTACCTTATGCGAAGGGTAAAACGATAGCAAAGTCAGCTGGCACAAATAGAATAAACATTAGTGAAAAGAAGATTTTCTTCAGTGTCGGTTAGTTCTAGTGCTATTCCCCTTATTATTTATGAACATAGCTACACAGTTACAGGCGTGTTATATAAATTTTGTTTTGTATGAAGATACTTATTGTTTTGGGAGTCAGTTTTCTTTACTAAATAATGGGGCTCTGTTAAGATGCTTCAAAAGATTCTCTGGAACAGAATCTAATGTATAGATTGAGTTTATATTTTACTTATACATTACTAAGTGGTTTATATTCATTCGTGATTCATTTTGGATAAAATTTAACCATTTTTTAAAAATTGTCATGGTGTTAAGTGGAAATGTTTTATTTTACTAATTTTTGTAAACATACCTTCTGTTTATTTACTAATATTTAATTACTAACTCAATTATTTGTTGTAGCTGTATTCTAAAACTATTCCTCAACAGTCCCTGAACACTTTGATGTATAATATGTGTATGTTGCGCAGCAGTTGAATAAATATGGTCTGTTTTAATGTGTTACACTTGTGAAATTAAAATAATTGCATTATCACCCATTGGGCCTCTGATGCTAAACTCCCTGGGACTCAAAGAGTTGAGAAAAAATATACACACAGACCAAGGGCAAGACCTTGCAAAGGATGAAACAGTGGCCAAAAAAAAACAACCATTGAGAAATTAAGATTAACATTGCAGAGTTCATTGAAAAGAGCACACAAAAGATCTTTACATCTTCCCTAAACACTTCGATGAAGGAGCTACAGGAAGAGAAGAAGACTAGTTGTATATGGGTATATCCTGTAGCACTTGATGCATTTTTAGTTTGGTACTTAAAGAGAGAGATGTAATGTAATGCATGTTGATTGTTGTTATACTGTTGCATCCTTCATCTCTCTCCTCAGTGTCTCGAGCAACAGAAGGCACAGAGCATGACACTGAAGATGATCAGAAGGTGATTAGATCTGTTGCTGCCTTTAATGCTCTTATATTGTTTTTCATTTCATTAGGTTGAGTTAAATTAGGACCCAACATGGCAGCACTCAGGACAGTCCCATAGGCGCCCTGTTCCTATCTTCATCAGCCACTGCAGAATTCAAGTTCTCGCTGTACTATTGAGAACCTGGGGTGTAGATGTTTGCCAAAGAGATTGCCAGACTGCTTCATCAATAGTTCTTTTTTGGGGCTTTATTTTATTCCAGTCCTTTCTCAGGGACACTAGAACATTGTCTTCCCACCAAACCCTGGGTTGTCTTGGAGGTCTGGTTGCTTTGTTCCTTGGTCCTTGGCCTCCCATGCCTGCTAGGGTGGCCGACTCTCTCCCATTCTGCACGCTTGTCCAGACCATCCTAACTGTAACCGATCCACTCGAGTTTGTAGGGGCCTGAGTTCTAAGATCATTATGTATTCTTTGGTTGTGAACTTTGTCCTTTTTTGTCAGTTGGACCATTTTTCTGAGATTACTCATTTCTGAGGCCTGAAGCTAGCTTCTGTGGGCTATTAACCACATCACCTATCTTTATTTAATACTGGGGTGGCACCATATGCCCAATAAGCCTTTGAGTATTAGGGTAGGTGGTCTTTGAAATCTAAACTCCCTATTCCTAGTGAGATTAAGAGATACCAGTGTGCCAGTGTACATTTGATATTGTTTGACTGGTCTTCGTTTTTTTATAGGTTCCTTCTCCCTGTGGGTCTGAGATCCCGTTTTGGGAAGTAAACAAACATATAGACCCACTGTCCCTTTAACAAGCATATCATTATAGGTGACTAATTGAAGACATGCTGAAATAAAAAAGCAGTGATATCACAGCCCTAACTGTAAACTACAACATAGAGTGCTGACCCTCCCTTTCAAGGGTGAATGAAGAAGAGGACGGAGAAAAAGTTCCAGACGAACTAGTGTATTAGGCTAATCTGGATACTGTTATATTTTTCTTCATTTGATTCATTCAAGCATAAGGTTTTGCCATATCACACAAAATGTATATGAGATCAGTGGGCAGGCATAGAGCCAGAGAGGTATAGAACCCGAGATAGAAAGATAACATCAGAGAAACAGCTGTAACAACCTGTGGTTGAGGCAGAAAAGGCAGAACCCTATTTCAAACACACCCGCCAGCCAAACCTCTCGTTCCTGGCACCTAAGCAGTTATAGGAAGTAAAGAAGTTGAACATTTTTGGTCATGCCTGTTCACTTATTTAATTCTGGACCCACTGCTATAAATGTGTAATTCGTCTCCTTGTGGGATGAAATTTTTTTTTTTTTTTTAAAGCCCCCTCCGCTTTTGCTGGGAGCTCTTAATATAGTCAGGCCATAAATATGGCCTAACGCTGAATGGGATTTCTGGGACCTCATTCGCAAGGTGGCACTTTTTATCACCGGGTGTTCATCGCTTGTGTGATGTCCTGGTGGGATACAACTTACCTACTGGCAACAACAGTTGTGAGACAAAGAAGATGGCACTATATTGGGCTAGTCCTGAGGAGAAGTGAATAGAGAATTGCCAAACAGACACTGAAATGGAAAATAACGGGATTGAGGAAGCAAGCACGTCCAAAAGACACCCTGAAACAAACATTAATGAGAGAAGCCAACAGATGCTGGACTGGATCCCCATCATGATGTTGAACTGGATCCCCATCATGATGTTGAACTGGATCCCCATCATGATGTTGAACTGGATCCCCATCATGATGTTGAACTTGATCCCTATCATGATGTTAAACTGGATGCATAGGATAAAATGGAATGGAGGTATAAAGACTTCTAGCCCTGTGTGGCATATAATAGCACAACAATACAGTGAATGATTATCTCTAAATGCCCTCTACTGTATTATTCACTTTATGAATACCATAGTTTTATTATCCACTTTAAATGTTGTATAGTATATTATTCATTTCATATTTACTTTAGTATAGTATTCTCTTTATATTTACTGTGGTATATTATTCACTTTTTATGCTGTATAGTGTTTTTTGTGTATGGCTTTTTTCTTTATATATTATTCTCTTTATATATTATTCTCTTTATATATTATGGTTTTATTATTTAGCTGCATTATATTTAACCTCTACGTATACTATAGTATATTATTTTTATGCATACTATATTAAATATTGTTTATTAAATAATTTCTAGGTGGAGAAGATGCTTGATGAATTTCTGCCTTTATTGTTGCCAAACCAAGAAACTACCAAGTGTATAACATCTCGACCTTTGGCACCTGCTCCAAATAATACTGTTCCTTCATCCTCATATTTGGCTCCTGCTTCAACTCCAACCTCCCTCACTTCCCTCAAGCGGCCAATCAGAACCCAGGCATCCTGCCACCAGCCCCAGGTAACAAGAGTGGTTCAAGCTGGCCAGCAAGAGACTCGCTTGAGTTCCCTGCATCAAGTCCATGACAGCCATGCTCAGGTCCCTGCCACCTTTACAGCCATGCATTCATCCATGCTCTCGGGAGAAAATGTCAACGCCCACCAACATCGCCAGCAAAAGACGACAGCTCAAATTCCAATTTCCCATTCCTTTACCTATCCTTACATTCAGAACTCACAAAGCTCATTAGTCACCTCATCGTCAAATAACCAGATTTTCAGCACTGCCAACCTTTTACAGGTGAATCCAACAGGGTATCATCAAATTGGAAATCTGGGTCGACAAGAGGGCAGCAGCTCCAGCTGTACTAACTTTTTGAACCAGGCGATGACAAACTCCACTTTACGATTTGTGGCTGTTGGAAATGATGCGTTGGCAAACTCAAACATGCCTGGTAGGGAAGATAATTCTAGTGAGGGCCAGAATACAGATTTCCGCATTCAACAAGTTACCCTTCCTTCTGAGGTGTACTCACACTTTGGGACCAGCATGCCATCCAGCTCCTCCTCACCTCTGACCTCATACCTGGCTAACTCCTTGTCATCAGCTGTAGGTCGTGAGAAGGGAGCACCGTCTTCTTCAGTATCATCATCATCATCACCGTCGTCATTGATGTCAATTAATGTGAGTACACTTTTAAAAATTGATCCTGAATTTCAGATCAGTTCAGCCTCAACCCTGTCATCCAGAGACACATTTCCCTGAATGCTGATGTTTTGGCATATCTGCCGTGATCCTTCTTGAAAAGATTGTTTAATGCTATCGGTTTTCTGTCTTTGGCAGTGTTTTGGAGGCCCATATGTGAATATTTTAACCAATAATAGCATGGGAGCAAAGGGTGGGGTCTTGAGATAAAAAATTTGACTTCCAGTTTTCTCATAAGCCTCAGTATTAGAGGTCACAGTGTCATGGCACGAGTCACCTGATGCATACTTTTTGTTTTTAGGCCACAGTAAATGTATAACATTTAATGCTTCACTCTGTTCAAGACCTCTTCTTGAAAAGATAGTTTAATGCTATCGGTTTTGTCTGTCCTTAGCAGTGTTTTGAAGGCCCATATGTGAAAATTTTAACCAGTAATAACATTTGGGGGGGGGGGGGGGGGGGGGGGGCTGAAAACAAAAAAAATTTGACTTCCAGTTTTCTCATAAGCCTCAGTGACAGAGGTCACAGGGTCATGGCACAATACATCCAATGTTCAAGTTGATTGATAACTTTATGTGTATTTATATATTTCGAACAGATTAGAAAATGAAGATAAATAAATACAGTTACGAAATAAATGTATTAGTGACTCGTGTAAAATGGTTATTTTTTTAAAGTATTTTTTTCTGGAATTTGCCTGGGCTCATGACCTTTTTTGTTTTCTAGCGTTCACAGTGTAAAAGGGTTAAATATCCATGAGAAAATGTCCCAGAAAGTAAAGACAGTTGACATGATGTTAACGAGATCACCTATCAAATACTGATTCATTTATGTAAATATGAGTCTAGCATCATAGGCCGTAGGTGCCATTGGTGCAAAAAGAGTCCTTGTCTGCGTGCGTGTTGATGTGTTAAAAAATTTTTTTTAAACCTGTTTTTTTTTGTAATAAATAAATGAATCAGTGATTGATATCAGTGTGCATGGGGCATTCCCACAGATGCTGACATACAGAAGTGAATCATGGACAACTGGATGATTAGTGAAATTTTTTTTGAATTTAGATCATAATGAGAATATCCTAGACATATAAAAAGAGTTATGAAGATGTCTTAAAAGAAGCCTTATTCCGTCATCTTCATGTGGGATCCAATTTTTTGTTATTTGAAGCACCACTCAGGCTTCTACAGGGGGTCCTGAATATAGCTGGGGCATAGATATAGCTTAGCCATAGATATGGCCTAACGGCTGAAGGGGGTTTCTGGGACCTCTCCACGGGTGATCCTCATCCGCATGGTGGCACTTTATGTCACCGGGTGTCGCTGGTGTGATGTCTTAGTGGGGTAAAAAGTCAGTGAGTCAGTCTTAACAGAAACTGACTCATGAAGAGAGCTGATTGCCCACATTAAAAGGAGACAGTCTGCATTCGTTGATCATATCATAATAAAGAGAAGACTAGAGTGCATCATTACGGTGGGAAGGTTGGAGAGTAAAAGAGGCAGAGAGAGACCAAGAGAGAAGATGCTGGACAACTTGACATCATGGTATAGAAGATAACCTGTATGAGATTACTGTGAGAAGAAGAAGAGGCGAAAATATGCTTATTTCAATCAGGATGTCTACAGACATTATGTTGTCAGTATTCTTCACACTGGCAGCATAAGGAGACAAGAATAGTTGTTGGGTACTGGCAGTAAAGGAGACAAGAACAGTTGTTGGATACTGGCAGTAAAGGAGACAGGAACAGTTGTTGGACACTGGTAGTAAAGGAGACAGAAACAATTATTGGACACTGGCGGTAAAGGAGACAGAAACAGTTGTTGGACACTGGCGGTAAAGGAGACAGAAACAATTGTTGGATACTGGTGGTAAAGGAGACAGGAACAGTTTTTGGATACTGGTGGTAAAGGAGACAAAAACAGTTGTTGGACGCTGGTAGTAAAGAGACAAGAACAGTTGTTGGACACTGGTAGTAAAGAGACAAGAACAGTTGTTAGACGCTGGTAGTAAAGGAGACAAAACAGTTGTTGGACGCTCTTAGTAAAAGAGACAGGAACAGTTGTTTGATACTGGTAGTAAAGAGACAAGAACAGTTGTTTGACGCTGGTAGTATAGAGACAAGAACAGTTGTTGGATACTGGTAGTAAAGAGACAAGAACAGTTGTTAGACGCTGGTAGTAAAGGAGACAAGAACAGTTGTTGGACGCTGTTAGTAAAGGAGACAAGAACAGTAGTTGGATACTGGTAGTAAAGAGACAAGAAAAGTTGTTGGACACTGGTAGTAAAGAGACAAGAACAGTTGTTAGACGCTGGTAGTAAAGGAGACAAAATATTTGTTGGACGCTCTTAGTAAAAGAGACAGGAACAGTTGTTTGATACTGGTAGTAAAGAGACAAGAACAGTTGTTTGACGATGGTAGTAAAGAGACAAGAACAGTTGTTGGATACTGGTAGTAAAGAGACAAGAACAGTTGTTAGACGCTGGTAGTAAAGGAGACAAGAACAGTTGTTGGACGCTGTTAGTAAAGGAGACAAGAACAGTAGTTGGATACTGGTAGTAAAGAGACAAGAACAGTTGTTGGAGGCTGGTAGTAAAGGAGACAAGAACAGTTGTTGGACGCTGGTAGTAAAGAGACAGAAACAGTTGTTGGAGGCTGGTAGTAAAGAGACAAGAACAGTTGTTGGATACTGGTAGTAAAGTGACAGAAACAGTTGTTGGAGGCTGGTAGTAAAGGAGACAAGAACAGTTGTTGGAGGCTGGTAGTAAAGTGACAGAAACAGTTGTTGGACGCTGGTAGTAAAGGAGACAAGAACAGTTGTTGGATACTGGTAGTAAAGTGACAGAAACAGTTGTTGGACGCTGGTAGTAAAGGAGACAAGAACAGTTGTTGGATACTGGTAGTAAAGTGACAGAAAAAGTTGTTGGACGCTGGTAGTAAAGGAGACAAGAACAGTTGTTGGACGCTGTTAGTAAAGGAGACAAGAACAGTTGTTGGATACTGGTAGTAAAGAGACAAGAACAGTTGTTGAACACTGGTAGTAAAGAGACAAGAACAGTTGTTGGATACTGGTAGTAAAGAGACAGAAACAGTTGTTGGAGGCTGGTAGTAAAGGAGACAAGAACAGTTGTTGAATACTGGTAGTAAAGTGACAGAAACAGTTGTTGGAGGCTGGTAGTAAAGGAGACAAGAACAGTTGTTGAATACTGGTATTAAAGTGACAGAAACAGTTGTTGGACGCTGGTAGTAAAGAGACAAGAACAGTTGTTGGACGCTGGTAGTAAAGTGACAGAAACAGTTGTTGGAGGCTGGTAGTAAAGAGACAAGAACAGTTGTTGGACGCTGGTAGTAAAGTGACAGAAACAGTTGTTGGAGGCTGGTAGTAAAGGAGACAAGAACAGTTGTTGGACGCTGGTAGTAAAGTGACAGAAACAGTTGTTGGAGGCTGGTAGTAAAGAGACAAGAACAGTTGTTGGATACTGGTAGTAAAGTGACAGAAACAGTTGTTGGAGGCTGGTAGTAAAGGAGACAAGAACAGTTGTTGGACGCTGGTAGTAAAGAGACAAGAACAGATGTTTGACATTGGCAGTTAAGGAGATAAGAAAAATGGACACCGCCAAATTAAGAATAAGTGAGTTAAGTTGAGTTGAGTTGAGTCAAGAATTGATATCACAGCACTCAGGGCATTCCCATGCATGCTCCATCCTCATCTTCAGCAGCCAGCGCAGAATTCCAGTAAAGAATAAGTGAGTGAACATGTCACAAGGCTTAAAGAATTCTATTATGGTTGAAAGTTGAAAATTATGTTTGTTTTTTTAAACCCGTTCTTCCCTGTACTCTTACCAGCGTTACCTCCAGAATCAAGAATCTCATCCAGATGGCATTCAGCTTATTCCTTACCACGCAGTTGCTCAACAGAATCATTCCTTCACTCACACACAGACGGATCCCCAGCTGCAGCAGCAGCAGAACCTGGTTAGTAATTGATGTAGCCAGTTAGTAAGTTACATAACCGGTTAACTTGTTAGTTAGCTACATAGCCAGTCCGATTAGCTTGTTAGTTAACTACATAGCCAGTCCAATTAGCTTGTTAGTTAGCTACATAGCCAGTCAAGTTAGCTTGAAAGTTAGCTACATAGCAAGTCCAGTGAGCTCGTTAGTTAGCTACATAACCAGTCCAATGAGCTCGTTAGTTAGCTACATAGCCAATTAGCTCGTTAGTTAGCTACATAGCCAGTCCAATGAGCTCGTTAGTTAGCTACATAGCCAATTAGCTCGTTAGTTAGCTACATAGCCAGTCCAGTTAGCTTGATAGTTAGCTACATAGCAAGTCCATTAAGCTCGCTAGTTAGCTACATAACTAGTCCTGTTAGCTCGTTAGTTCGCTACATGGCCAGTCCAGTTAGCTCGTTAGTTAGCTACATAGCCAGTCCAGTTAGCTCGTTAGTTAGCTATGTAGCTAGTCCAGCTAGCTCCTTAATTAGCTACATAGCTAGTCCAGTTAGCTCGTTAGTTAGCTACATAGCCAGTTATCTAGCTGGCTAGCTGTTTAGTTAATTATATTGCAAGCTACTTTGTTATCTAGCTAGTTACATAGCGAGTTAGCTAGCTAAATACTCACATAACTAGTTTACTAGCTAGCTAACTAGTTAGTTACTTAGCCACTTAGCTATCTAGTAAGATTGTTACATAGCTAGTTAGCTAGGTAGTTTTATAACTAGTTAGCTGGTTAGCTAGTAAGTTATGTACCCAGTTACATAGCCAGTTAGTGAGTTATGTAGCAATTTAGCTAGTTAATAATTATATAGCCAGTTAGCTAGCTATTTAGATAGCTGGTTAGTTAGTTACATAGCCGTTTAGCTATTTAGTTAGTTACATAGCCATTTATCTAGTTAGTTATTTAGCCATTACATAGCCATTTAGCTAGCTAGTTAGTTATTTAGCCAGTAACAAAGCTATTTAGCTAGATAGTTTTTTAAACCATTTGCTTAGTGAGTGAGCTAGCTAGTTAGTTTTTTTTACATAGCCAGGTAGATAGCTAGTTCCATTGAATAGCTTACAAACATAATTAAAAGAATTAACACAAAACTAATAAATTTGTCAGAGACAAAATATACAAATTTGCGGGACATCAGGAACCTCTCTTTGCAGTGGTTAAATATCACAAGCAAGATTGTTTTTGGCACATAGTGAGACATGATTCGATTGCTAAGACTGCACTTCAAGTAACATTGGGGGGTAGTCGAAGAAGAGGAAGGCAAAGAGGACTCTGGAATGACAACATCAAGAAATTGACAGAACTAAGTTATCATACTCTTATTCATCAAGCGGTAGACAGATAAAGATGGCAGCTTTTATATGCTAGTGCTTCCAGCAATACACCTCCACAACCCTTATGGGTCAAGGGTTATGTTATGTTATGTAAAAAAAAATTACCCTTTTACTTTAATATTGCCAGAATCTGTGGCTTAGACGTTATGAACCCACTTTGTAATTCTGAGATGCCAGATTCTGTCACAGCTGTGGATGATTGGGCAGCGGACTGTCTTGAGTTGGTTTTAACAGTGGTACAGAGAGCTGACCGCTCAGAAAGCAATGGCAAACTACTAAATGCAAAACTGCCTAGTGAAATCACAAGCAGTCTGAAAATGCCGGAGTTGGCTCTGCAGTGTCCTAAAAATGATAAGCTACTACCTTTTTTTCCCCTCACTTTCATTAACATAAATGTTGTATGTCAAATTCCAGCCCCAACAACCACAGGTCCCCGTTTTGACCTTGCACTTGAAGCCAGTTGGCAATTGCTCCTCTGATATGCCAGGGATTGTTCTCAGCCTGCAGGAAGCAACCATTGTATCACAGCAGGGTGACCAGGTACCTTTGCTTGTTTTTGTTTGTTTGTTTACAGTCAGTCAGTCAGGTGCTGTCTTTGTGGCAGTCAGTCAGCCAGGTGCTGTCTTTGTTTGTTGGCAGTCAGCCAGGTGCTGTCTTTGTTTGTTGGCAGTCAGCCAGGTGCTGTCTTTGTTGGCAGTGTGCCAGGTGCTGTCTTTGTTGGCAGTGTGCCAGGTGCTGTCTTTGTTGGCAGTCAGCCAGGTGCTGTCTTTGTTTGTTGGCAGTCAGCCAGGTGCTGTCTTTGTTGGCAGTCAGTCAGGTGCTGTCTTTGTTTGTTGGCAGTCAGTCAGGTGCTGTCTTTGTTTGTTGGCAGTCAGTCAGGTGCTGTCTTTGATTTTTTGGCAGTCAGTCAGTCAGGTGCTGTCTCTGTTGGCAGGCAGTCAGACAGGTGCTGTCTTTGTGGCAGTCAGTCAGTCAGTTGCTGTCTTTGTTTTTTGGCAGTCAGTCAGTCAGGTGCTGTCTTTGTGGCAGTCAGTCAATCAGGTGCTTTCTTTTTTGTTTGCAGTCAGTCAGGTGCTGGCTTTGTGGTAGTCAGTCAGTCAGGTGCTGTCTTTTTTCGTAGCAGTCAGTCAGGTGCTGTCTTTGTTGGCAGTCAGTCAGGTGCTGTCTTCGTTTGTTGCAGTCAGTCAGGTGCTGTCTTTGTTGGCAGTCATTCAGGTGCTCTCTTTGTGGCACTCAGGCAGGTGCTGTCTTTTTTGTTGGTAGTCAGTCAGGTGCTGTCTTTGTTTGTTGGCAGTCAGTCAGGTGCTGTCTTTGATTTTTTGGCATCAGTCAGTCAGGTGCTGTCTCTGTTTGTTGGCAGGCAGTCAGTCAGGTGCTGTCTTTGTAGCAGTCAGTCAGTCAGGTGCTGTCTTTGTTTGTTGGCAGTCAGTCAGTCAGGTGCTGTCTTTGTTTGTTGGCAGTCAGTCAGGTGCTGTCTTTTTTGTTTGCAGTCAGTTAGTCAGGTGATGGCTTTGTGGTAGTCAGTCAGTCAGGTGCTGTCTTTGTAGCAGTCAGTCAGGTGCTGTCTTTGTTGGCAGGCAGTCATTCAGGTGCTCTCTTTGTGGCAGTCAGTCAGGTGCTGTCTTTGTTTGTTGGCAGTCAGTTATTCAGGTGCTGTCTTTGTAGCAGTCAGTCAGGTGGTGTGTTTGTTTGTTGGCAGTTAGTCAGTCAGGTGCCAGCTTTGTGGCAGTCAGTCAATCAGGTAGTGTCTTTGTTTGTTGGCAGTTAGTCAGTCAGGTGCCGGCTTTGTTTGTTTATTTTTGGCCGTCAGTCAGTCTGGTACTGTCTTTGTTTGTTTGTGTGTGGCAGTCAGTCAGTCAGATGCTGTCTTTGTTTGTAACAGTTAGTCAAGTGCTGTCTTTGTTTGTTTGTGGCAGTCATTCTGGTACTGTCTTTAGTTGTTTGTTTGTGGCAGTCAGGTGCTGTCTTTGTTTGTTTGTTGGCAGTCAGTTGCTCTCTTTGTTTTGTTTGTTTATGGCAGTGATTCAGTTTGGTACTGTCTTTGTTTGTTTGTGGCAGTCAGTCAGTCAGGCAGGTGCCATCTGTGTTTGCTTGTTGGCAGTCAGTAAGTAAGGTGCTGTCTTTGTTTGTTTGTTGCTTTGTGGCAGTCTGTCAGGCGCTGCCTTTAAATGTTTGTTGGCAGTCAGCCAGTCATGTTCTGTCTTTGTCTGTTTGTTGGCAGTCAGTCAGGTGCTGTCTTTGTTTGTTTTTTGGCAGTCAAGTCAGTCAGGTGCTGTCTTTATTTGTTTGTTTGTGGCAGTAAGTCAGGTACTGTCTTTGTTTGTTTGCTTGTGGCAGTAAGTCAGTCAGTCAGGTGTTGTCTTCATAGTGAAGGTTGTCTGCAGTTTATCTCCAACACTCTCTCCTGTTCTGTTTGTACAGTCTATGAAACCTCTGTTCTGCAATCTGTGACTACTCAAGGGTGTTTCCCCCAAAGTGCATCTGCCTGAGAGTCAAGGAGCCAACAGTCTACACACAAATAAGCCAGATCAGTAGAACAGATGTGTCTGCAAAACCCAAGTTCTGGATCAAGGCCGAAGTCCAGGAGTGGACGAACAACCAACACTTTCCACTGCAGTTTACAGCTGGTGAATACGCAGAAGAAGAAGAAGTAGTTTGTACATTCGGTTTTTTTTAAACAGTCCTTGCAGCGATTGTATTGGTAATCAGGTCTGTTCACAGTCTTCTTTCTTGTATAATACCAAGCTGTTTTATGTCTTCTTTCTTGATCTCCATTTGCTTCTCTTTTTCTCCAGTTTTCTCACTGTCACAACCTGCTCCAGTTTTTTTCCTTCTCACATGTAGATTGGCTTCTTCTAATGACAGGTAATCAGTTCTCTTTGTCTGCCATATGGGTTCTGGTGCCCCATGGGGTGGTGGATGGGGGGGGGGGGGGGGGGGGTGAAAAACAAGAATATACCCACTGCCTCCCCCAGCAAGCATGTCATAGGAGTCAACTAAGTAGGGGATTCATTTGAAGTCGAAATGTATCTGTCTGAGAGGCAAACAACTAGCAGTCCGCATACAAACTAGCCAGATATGTGCATTCTGGGCCTGTTGTGTTCTAAACTCACTTTGCTGTTCAGTTGTGCCAGGCGTCAAAGGCGTGATTGCCTACACCAGTCGTGAATGTGCTAGATGATGATAATGGCAGAGGCGAGTGCAAAAGGTCCACACAGTTTAATTGTGAGACACGGTGTGACTGGCAGGTGAAGAGCGCCAAGGGTTGGCGAGAATGCGAGATCTATGTGCATACACTGGTGGGTAGAGTCCCAGTGTAGTTGAATCAGTCAGTGCCCCTCAGTCTGTAAGAGAGTGCGGATGGGTGTGATTTTTAGTAGTAATTAGGTGTATTATTTTATTCTGGTGAAAGCTTAGATTGTTCGTTAGAATTTGTTGAATAATGCTCCAGAGTGTATTTAATGGAGACAAGGTGGTGAGAGCCCAACACTTTATATTATCCTACTGCGAGGGCGGGATCGTCCCTAGTTGGGTTCTGACCATGACTGTATGTCGAGAGACTTAGTGTGCCGGACTCTAGACAATTTAGGGGTAGGTTTGCTGATTGCGACTGTGTGTCGGGAGACTTGGTCTGCTGGGAGCAAAGTCTCTAGTCCGTTATTGTGTATAGGTTATTAGTGACCCAAAGTGAGGGGCACATAAGGCTACAAGTGACCCCAGGAGGGGGCCTGTAGGCCGAAGTTGTTGATGTTGTGGACTCACATCAAGTTGAGGCTAGGTGTTGCCGTTTGTGGTGATACCGCCTTGGAGGCAGATCAATTGGTATCTGGGGTATTAGACGGACAGTACTTCGGTAATCACCAATTCATCTTCATCGTCATACTGTGTTTTGTCCCAATAAATAGACTGATGCAGTATTATAGAGATGGCTCTTCCTATTTTGTTGATGTGGTTGACTGTTGATTGATATCGGTGTTAATTGTACAATGTGACTATGTGAACTGTGTTAGTAAAGCATTCTCCGTTAGGGAACCCAATTAGTCATCTGATAGTCCACTTCGCAACTTTTGCATTTATGAGTGAAGCGTTAATCATTCACCGCTAGACACTTGGCAAGTAGGTGGTCCGTTACAAGCATTCGCTTTACATCAGGGCTCCCATTTTTGGGTAAAAGGGAATAGGCCCACTGCCTCCCTGTCAGGTGTGTTGTGAAAGGTGACTAAGTTATTGATTTTGTTTTCTCTGAAATTGGAGCGCATCCGCCTGTGAGGTGTGAAACCAACAGTCAGCATTCAGATAATCAGATCTGTAAAACAGATTTGCACACAATATTCAAATTCTGGGACAAGATTAAAGTCTAGAAGTGGATGAACAACCAGAGCTTCCCACCAGAGTCTGCTGTCAGAGAACGCTAAGAAGAAAAAGAATATCTCTTTTAAAGTGGCACAACCATTTCACTTGTCTCTTGAAGACAGATGCATGAAAATGCATGAGGTAGAGGAAATGGCAACAGATCAGGAGTCTTTTCCAGCAGGCCCTGATGCGAGCAACGTCGTAACAGGAGATAAGATTTGAAAAAGAAAATGAATGGAATGCTGCATGAATGTCCTAAGAGAGCACAAGAGAGGATTGCTACGGTAGTGTTATATTGTGCTATGAGGAGACATGAGACTCACAGCCCATAGTGATGGCGAGTGTGACTAGCAAGACCCGCCGCGTTAAGAAATATCTTTCACAATTATAGCATGGGATTTCAGGACCATTGTTGTCAACATTTGTGTTTAGTCTGTTTTTTTTTCTCAAACGCTCAGCTCTCATTCTTTCTGCGGTTTTTTCTTTCTTGATTCTCTTTCCCTTCCTGTTGTGCCCGTTCCTCACAATGCAGTCCATGTCATTTTGTTTCCACGAATCCACCTCAGTAACTATATCATTCATGTCCCATTTGCACACATCTTTTTATTTTAGTAGAAGTCAGCATGGAAATATATTTATACAGCCTAATATATTTAGCTGCCAAATCCAGCAAATCCTGAACAGGTCAACTGAGGGTTAACATGGTAGATTTTACTATTACCCTACTATAGAACATAATTATACTAGAAATGTAATTGTTTTTATTACTTTACTTTCACAGTCATCAGGATTGTTTGGTCCACATACAAGCCAAGCTGTCAACCTCTCCAACGGCCAGGGGCTAGTCCTGGTCGCCAGTCAAACTCCCGGTGGTTTTTTCCTCAACCGAATCTCATCCAACCCTCAAGCTCAAACTCCAGCCCCCAACAGCTTATTTGTCAGCCCACAGGAAGTGAATCTCGAAGCACCACAAGACAAATCTCAGCACAACCAGGTGTTGTCTCCATTTAGGGAACAACCCCAGAAAAATGTCAGCTCGCCGCAGTTTATCGGAAGTCCAGTTGTCACTGGGACTTCACTATTTACACACCCAGACATTAATGCCAACCCTGCTCATTCTCAACCATTTTCCTATGAGTCGTCGGTTACTAGCACAGCAGAATTTGTTCAGCGACAACCAGTTAGACATCATGGTGCGCATGGTTCAGAGTTTACTAATATGTTTCCTCCATCCATAGGAAATGGGAATACATTCCCTGTCAAAACTGAAAATGTCCTGTTTCATTTTAAAAATGAACTGAGTGATTCTGAGAAATACTCAGCTATAAAGAGAGAAGATCTCCACGCGGCGTCATATAATTCAAAACATGGAGATGTTTGCAGCTCATCATTTGGAGGCTGTGTCATGACATCTGATAACCACCCGATTATCACCTGGGCATTAAGTAACAATGTCATCGAGCCAAGCTCTTCATTCCCGTCACAAACCACAGCGTCACAACCACAACTGATACATGCTGTCTTACAACAGCAACCGCAGCAGCAGTCACATCAACGAGAACCGCCTGAAGGGGTGGCTGGCCCATCCGGTCTCAGCACCTCGGTGAAAGATATGGTAAGAATTTTGTTTTGTATTTTTCTTCTTTGGGTTCACTGGCTGTAAACTGCAGGGGAAAGTTCTCGATGATCTTCCTCCTCCAGACTAAAGCCTTTATCTAGAATGTGAGTGTTACTTGCATTTCTCTTTCACAGATCTGGATTATTTGTATGCAGACTCTTGGTTCCTTGCCTCTCAGGCAGCTGTACTCTGGCTTTGAAGGATGCCCTCTCTTAGTCGACTTCTACGATTTGCTTGTTGGGGAGGCATGGTTCTCTTCTTGTTTCCCCTACAGTGGGGCCCTGGAACCCACACAGGGAGCATATTAGTAACTGTCTATTTCAGGAAACACACTACCTCTTCATTCATACCCCGTATGCAGCACAGTGTGCTTCACTCTCTCCCTCATACACGAAGACGATAGTATTGGTAGCATATGCAACCTGTACCATCTTTGGACAGATTTAGTAATTTCTGTGTCCTAATCGTGCATACAGAGGTCAGCAGCAGCATATAAAACCCTTACTTACTTTGGAATACCCAGGGTCTTAGCTGGTAAAGCAAACCGACAGTCGCTTACTTAGTGCTCTTAGAAAATGAAGCGATCTCATGAACTAACTAGAATGAAATGGACAGTACCCAAGAATATAAAAAAAAATGTTTACCTTGGTATAGGTATCAGACAGGGCACCACAGAGAGCAATGATATACATATATAAGGGTAATAGAGCTAAAGGTCAACAATGCAGATGGACCACAGAAATATCAGTCAATGAAAAGCACTTTTTACAAAGCGAACAGAAGAGCCCGTTCCAGAGATCTCTTTCTGCCCTGATGCCGTGAGGCATTCTAGGAGTAGAGAAAAGAAGAAGAAAATTAGATTGTCTTGCCATTTAGTGTGCTCTAAATATAACTTTTTAGGATGTTTAATGGGATATCTGCAATTTATATCTGCACATTGCCCTCTTGAATTGCATTTCAGCTCAAAACCCCTTTTTTCAGTGGGCCCATACACATTTTGTTTTTCACCATTATCAAAAAATGCTAAGTGTCTGATCAGCTGCTAATGATGTCATCACACTTGATTGATGATGGTTTCTTAGTAATGGTATTATTTATTGTTATAGGTAATTGAATGATTGATCATGATTAATTTTTGAACCCATGATGTATTATTTGTTGTTTCTGAGTGATTGATTTCAATTACTTTATGTACTCGTGATTTGTCGGCGTTTGTGGCTAAGTTGTTGCAAACACGCTTTGTAATGCCATGGTGCTGGGCTCGATCCCAGCTGCAGGTGATTTGGCAGCAGACTGCCTTGCATAGTTTCAACTTTGGTAGTGAGAGCAAACTGTTCAAAGGCAGTTGGCAAACTACTGAATATAAATTTGCCTAGTTACTTAGTGATTGATCATGATACAGAATGAGAGCTGCTATAGTATAGTGGCTAGTCATGAGTTCGAATCCACATTGAGTCAGCTTTTGTTTTAATATAGATCTTGGCTTTCATGTTAACTTAGCCTGAAATGGGTACCAGGAAATTTTTTTGGGAAGTAAAAGATGTTGACCACATCACCCCACAAGTGCCTATTGGTCAGTAAAAAAAAAAAAGTCTAGCATCATATGATGTGTCTTATCAGGGATGTGTCTTATCAGGGATGTGTCTTATCAGGGATGTGTCTTATCAGGGATGTGTCTTATCAGGGATGTGTCTTATCAGGGATGTGTCTTATACCCAGACCTTTTCTCTCTCTATACTGAAGTATTTTTGAGGAAAATTAAAGAGAAAGCAGAAATAGGAGTTGGAGGATACAATATGAACAATCTCCAACAGCCAGCGACTCCCTTTTTGAAAATGAATTTAGCATGGATGAATTAGAGCAAGCCCTTAAGAAATTAAAACCTAGAAAATCTCCAGGCCCAGATAAGATCCACAACGAAATGCTGCTACATCTTGGCCGGTCTGGGAGAGAAGTAGTTCTTAGGCTTATTAATAAAACTTGGAGGTCAAGCAAACTTCCAAAGGCATGGAGGAATGCATATATCGTCCCCATTCTTAAAACCAAAAAGCCTCCAGATGACCCCAAAAGCTACCGCCCAATATCCTTAACATCATGCTTGGGCAAAGTTGCAGAAAGAATGATAAACAGGCGCTTATATTGGTTCCTTGAGAGTTCTGGTGTTCTATGCCATGAACAGGCAGGCTTCAGAACCAACAACTGTACAGAAGACCAGCTGTTCAGACTGACACAAAGAATACATGATGGCTTCCAGAATAAGAAACACACAGTGGCAGTCTTTGTCGACCTCCAGCAGGCCTATGACAGAGTATGGAGAAAAGGTCTCCTGATGAAGATGATGAGCATAGGAATACATGGCAGATTGTATAACTAGGTGAAATACTTCCTGATAGATAGAACAATCCAGACTAAGATGCACAACGCAATCTCTTCTAAAGAAGTCTTGGAGGAGGGCTTGCCACAAGGCTCATCATTGAGCTGTACACTATTCCTAATCTTTATCAATGACCTGCCAGAACAAATCAAAGCCGAAAAAGCCTTGTACGCTGATGACCTAGCAATATGGCAGAGTCATGAAAATGTGGAAAGTGGAGCCCAAAGACTGAATGGAGACCTTAGAAGACTGCATGAGTACTGCCAAAGATGGAAACTCAAGGTTAACTGTGCAAAGACGGTCTACACAATCTTTACCAAAAGCCACCAAGTAGCAAGGAAGAATATTAACCTGAGGTTAGACAAACACCAAGTGATGAAAGAAGAGCATCACATACCTTGGAGTCACACTTGATCCGCAGCTCAGCCTCAAGAACCATATTGAAAACATCAGGAAAAAGGCATTGAGGCGGTTACAGTTATTAAAGAGACTTGCAGGTACATCATGGGGATCAGACAAGGAAACTCTGAGGGGCTTATATCTAGGATATGTTCGCTCTGTGATAGAGTACAACAACTCACTGCTTACAACTTGCTCCAAAACTAACCTAGAGACTCTTGACAGAGTACAAAATAATGCCCTCCGATTAATCTGCGGAGCTATGCAGTCTACACCAACTGCTGCATGTGAAATCCATACAAATGTGGAACCCCTCGGGTTGCGGAGAGAAAAAGCCACTTTAGAAATTTATGAAAGATGCGTTAGGAAAAATTGTAACCATCCTAATAGACATCTTGTAGAAAACTGAAGTCCGAACTAAATTGGTAGGCGAGGAAACCAAACAGTCCGACCCAATCGCTCTTATGAACTCATCACTAAAGACCGTTGATTCTTACCCCCAAGAATGGATACATGTCTATACTGATGGATCAGCATTTAAAGCTACCATTAAAGCAGGTTACGGAATCTACATAGGTTATCCCAATGGATCTGTTGAAGAGATTTTTGATGCATGCGGGGAATTCTGTACAAACTATGAAGCTGAAATAATTGCACTGGAAACTGCAGTATACCACCTAAAGACTGTAATGGATGTTTACCCTTCAAATGTCCAAAATATTGTCATCTTCACAGATTCAATGTCTGCCCTTCAAGCTCTGGAGGGCAGTGAACGCTGCAGAACTGATATAGCCAAGATAATCCTGGATGCTGATCAGCTTATTACCTCATACAACATCAGAATAGCGATGCAGTGGATTCCAGGTCACTCCGGCACACCAGGTAATGACAGAGCTGACAGATTGGCTAAGAAAGGAGCAACACAAGAACAACCACCTACAGCGACAACCCTCCAGACAGCAAAAACACTGATAAGAGCTATAAACAAAGAGACTTGGTTGAACAGATGGGCCATGGGAGACACTGGGAGAGAGGTTTATAGACATATGTCTGGCCCTGATCCTAATGACAGCATAAACCATCTAACAAGAAGGGACCAGGCCACCATCTTCAGACTTAGAACGCAACATACTCCACTCAATGGACACCTAAACAGAATACAGCCACAACACTCCCCAGAGTGCCAGCTATGTAACTACCCCTACGAAACTGTTGAACACCATCTCTTTGAGTGCCCAGAACTCAGTGAGACAAGAAGAACGCTACTCCCTCCGAGGCCAGACAAGTGGAACACCTTGTACGGAGGAAAAGAACAGCTTGTGAAAACATGCAAATTCCACTACATGGCATTGGGCCAAAGGGCGAAAGCTCATGCGCCGCTGGATCGATAACAACAACAACAACAACAACATCAGGGATGTGTCTTATCAGGGATGTGTCTTATACCCAGACCTTTTCTCTCTCTATACTGAAGTATTTTTGAGGAAAATTAAAGAGAAAGCAGGAATAGGAGTTGGAGGATACAATATAAACAATCTGCGTTATGCAGTTTTGATAATTGAAGGTGCAACTCATTTACAACTGCTGGATATTGTGGGTATGGTGAGTGCTAAGAAAGGACTTTCCTTAAATATTAAGAAAACAGAAGTAATGGTTATATCACAGAAGAAGATAACACCACATTGTGATATTTCACTTGAAGGAAAAGGACCTAACCAAGTCAATAAATTCAAATATCTGGGAAGTCATATCATCAGGTGGAAAATGTGTGACAGAGATTAAAAGCAGAATAGGTCAAGCAAAGGCAGCCTTTTAGAAAATAAAAAAAATCCTATGCAATAAATCGCTGTTATTTAATGTCAGAAAGAGGGTGCTAATATGTTACATAGAACCTGTTCTGCTGTATCTTGGAATGTCAGTGAACATATTAGGAAGAATTTTGAAGCAACATAGATGTGGTTTCTGAGACAAATGTTATGAATACCTTGGACGGCCAAAGTTACTAACAACGATTGTTTAAAAAAAGCTAATGAAAGTAGATCCCTATATACAAGAATAAGAAGGAGGCAAACACTGTTCTTTGAGAAAACATGGTCACAACTGGAAAGACCAGTGGGAAGAGGGATAGAGGCAGACCAAGAGATGTGATGCTGGAAGGGCATCATATGATGATGATCATATGTCCGATGCGGCACTAGCATAAAAAAAAGGGTCCCTTTCACTTTTACTTACATGATTAATTTCTGAAGAAATGATTCTTTTTCTTCTTCCTTTATTCTACTGCTTTTGCTATCAAGTGTCACTGATACGAGTTAGATGTAGTTTCCTATCTTTTGCTAGTTGCGTCATCATCCTCATGTGCCCTGCCAACTGGCGTAGGCGCTCATGCGTCTCCACAGATCACGATCCATGGTTGCCTTGAACAGCTCTCTTGATGATATCCGACCATGTCATCGTTTCAGCCCATCCAGCTAGTTGCATAGCTTGTGTGAACATCATAGCACGTTTTTGTAATGTCTCTCTTTGCCCGTCTTGTTTCTTGTTCAGCTTCTTATATCATGCTGTTCTCATGTAGTATGCTCAAGCTACTGGCAGAATAGTTCCATTCTGACCAGATGGCCAAACCATTTGATTCTTTGATGTTCTGGGAAATCTGCCAGTATTTGCCATTGTTCTTAGTTCTTCATTGGTGACAGTGTCTTCTTGTTTTTTCCTGCCACATTTCATATATATGTCATCTCACGTGTTGTAATTTTTGCATTTATGTTTTTCTGGGACTGTCCATATCTGGCACTGAAAGCACAAAGTTGTTATGAATAGCTCATTTATCAGCTGCTTTTTATGTGCAAGTTGATATTTTGAGATCTCAGACGTGGCACTGTGGTAATTTATGTTTTTGTCCTTCTGTATTCATTAACAGGGATGATGCATTTAGAATTATTTACTATTCAGCCAACCGTAGATTACTCCGATATGCGGAAGCTTCAGGGATCAGCCAGTTGAAACCAGAACTCTGTAGGCAGAAAGAAATGGTCGTTACCTTACAGTTACCTTGGCAGACAGTTCAGAATGTACTTGAATTTGTGTTTCAGTTTCTAGGTTTCAGCTGTTTGCTTTATTTTAATCAATTGTTACTGTAGTATGCACCTGACGAGATACAACGAAATATGCCAGGCAATAAATTATGCAGTCTATTGTTTGTATCTTCTTTGTTTAAACATCTGTATTCTGTTTTCTTGTTCTCTAAAACTAACAGTTTATTGGTCATAATTATTGATTGTGACTGGATGTTTTCATCATGATAAATTAGTCAAGGCAGCCAGGGTTACTCTTTGAGTCCCAGGGGGTTTAGCATCACAGGCCCAATGGGTAGTAAATAGAGACTAAAATCGACACATCATGCGTTCATTGGGCTTCCAGGTAGGAACCTGTGAACGTATGATGTATTCCCTGGGACTCAAAGAGTTAATCAATCATGTCATGTTTCAGATAACCAACCCAAACTCCTGTGATACTCTTGATGGCAGCTTTTCCTCCCTGCCCAGTGCCGATCTCAACCTGGACGACCTCCTCGACCTCAACGACCTTGACGACGTGACTGACCTTGGCTGTTCTCCGTTCACCCCGTCAGGTGGACTCTCCGAACAGCCTCTTTCCAACACTGAAATGACCGAAGTGGAGAAAGAGACAGAGCATGGCCACGTGGCTGGTATGAACTTGATGGCTCAAGGACAGAGAGGGTCCTGTGTTAATGGTGAGGTTAAAGGAGTCTTTTATCTTACAGTGGCCAGCAGTGCTGGAGTTAGGCATAAGCTAACTAGGCAATCGCTTAAGGCCTCACATTTGGTGGGGACCCACAAAAAATATTGCTTTTGCTTCTTCACAAATGCTGTTTTATTATTATGTGGTTTTTTTTTTTTTAAATTCCCCAGAAATTTTCTAACTTTAAAGAAGAAGAAGAAAAAAGGTGCTTTCTTAACATCCTACCCCAAACTAGGAAAATCCACAGTCTAAAATCCACAGGTCGCGGAACAGTCTAATATTTTAGGGGGTGGCAGATAGGCTGCTGCAGTGGTGGGACCTAGGCTGCACTCCTTCGTGGGACGTAGGTGGGTTGGGGTTAGGGGCAGTTCTAGATGTTTTGGGGTTGTTAAAAGCATCAGACAGCCGGGAAACCCAGTCTTACCACCCTCTAAAATGTTGGACTGTCCTGTGATGTCATCTGGGGTAGGGTATTACAAAAGCTCAGAAAAAAAATTATAAGCAGCTTCATGGCCTCATTCGGGGGTGTACTGCAACTGCACAAGGGAGAGGTGCTCTCAAGTTTGGGGGACAGGGTAACAGGTGAAAGATACTGAAAATCTGTGCCTGGAGAAAATGATACAGTGAGGAGTGGCTGTGGGCTCTGGGCACAACTTGAGACTCAGAGGGAGGACAGGACGAGTAGTTAACCAGACGACAGCGGGTACACAGTATGGAAGCTCTTTGCTGTCTGTTGAGAAGGGAGATGGAGTTAATATGGGCTTGTCCTTAATGCTGTGATGTCGAATCTTTACCCGGATGAACCAGATTAGCTTGATGCATCAGCTCCCACCTTTTATTAACTGATATATGTTTTATTTTTTTCTGAGATAAATAGGTGTAATTTAATACAGTAGGGGCCTCATGGCTTAATATGGCTTAGGGCCTCATCAAGTCTGAATCCAACCCTGGTTGCCAGGATGAATTGTCATGACTCACTGATGTATCAGAAATCTACTTCTTCTCCTAACTCTAGGAATAGTTAGGATTTACACATAATGAACTTTAATCTGAACATAGCAGCAAAAGCACAAAACAGGAAAAATTAATATTAAACCAAAAAAAAAAAAAACCACTGTTATGACCATTACAAGAAGAGAATAACAATCAGGATATGCATAGAAAACCAACAACTCAAGCAAGCAAAAAAACTAGGGAGCAGAATATCATCCAGTGGAAAAAAAGGACATCATTGGACAAACGTAGACATCAACAACAAAAGAACAAAAAAGTAGGAACGACAGAAATAAAATATTTACAATGAGTCCTAAATGTAACTAGAAGAGACATAAGAAAGGACAATATCAGGAAAGAAGTTGGGACAGAACCGTTACTAAACTGCTTCAAGAGACTAAGGATCAAATGGTTTGGACATGTGTCAAGACTAACACCACTTAGTGCATGACAGAGAGCCTTGATACCTGGAGTCTTAAATAGAAGCATCTACTTAGCACATACTAAGGTTCGCACCTGAAGCCTCTTCAGGACCTGATGCTGAAAGGCAGAACAAGATGGGAAGAGGAGAAGAAGCAATGTCTACATCTTTGTTATGCTGTTTATCTATTTGGGGTATTCTGAATATTCTTCTATAAAACGACCTCTCTGCAGGTTCCAGAATGGAATCCTAATGGATCACTGATGTGCAGTACAAGAATCCTAATGCCACTTGGCATCTCTTGCTCAAGCCTATCTCACCTTCAAGTGGTGGACCTTGTTCTACCCAGTAATCAAATGGAAGGCTGGGATTTCAACCCCCTCCCCTTTTTGCCAGTCCCCAGAAGGAAACGATAGGATAATAAGTAAGGTGATGGCAAAATCTGGTTCTATTAGCACGCTAGGAGACTGAGCTGTGAATTTCATGGGAATGCTTATTGTCTCTGCTCCAGGAGATGTGTGTTGTAAACTGCTTAGTTAGAAAATAGTGAGTGGCTGGTTGCTGGTTGCACACACTGGTTTTTCATGACTGCTTCTTTTATCAGCCATGAATAGAAGTTCTTTTGACAGACTAGGTGTTGGCATCTCTGGCTGCTGCTTTTTTTGCATTGGATGCTTGTGTAGGCTGTTGGATTTTGCTAGTTACTACTTTCCTTCTTGAACTTTGTCCACATAGTACATCAGTAGGCATTTTGAATGGTTTCACTGTCACTGAGACGGAGCATTTATGGGGTGACCCATGTGTGATGAAGTTGGAACTGCGACTGATGGCTTCCAGATAATTGTTCGTGAATCAAAAGAGTTTGGACTAAGTCATCACCTTTCAGGTGCAAGTTGAGTCCCAGGTCATTGCCATCAAGTCTCAAGCCAAGTCTTAGGTCACCAAGAATGCTTCTGAGTCCCAAGTCAAGTTGCTTCATGTATAAAATAGTGTTCAAGTCGTGCTGAGACAAGTGCTTTGCTAAAATGGAGAAAATACAAAACCTGAAATGACAGTGCAAAAACCTTATTAAACTATATATATATATGGGGTTCTGTAGCGTCCTGTAAAGGATACGCAACTAACCTATATATATATATATATATATATATATATATATATATATATATATATATATATATATATATATATATATATATAAATAAATGCTTTACATATATGTAAAGCGGAAGAAGTCGAATGTGAAAGCGTGATAAATCGAAATAGAAATATTATGTCCTGTTTTACATGAATATGTCATAAATTGTGACGATGATCCCCAAATCTCGCAGCGACCAGCAGCGGAGAACGAGTTGTACCAAGTTGTCGAAGCTACATGTCGCAAGAAGCTGGACAAAACTCGAGTTTCGACCACTGATAATCGGCTGACTGTTCAGGAATACTTTCTCAAGCACAGCAGCATACATAAAAAAAAAAACTATAATTCATGTGTGGTCATAGCTGTTGGATGTTCAATTAAGAATCGACAGCACTGCACTCGGGGCACTCCATAAGTGCTCAGTCCCCATCTTCAGCAGCAATGGTCATACCTAACCCAGTTGAAAATAAAAAACAAAGAAGATGAAGAAGAAAAACTACTAAAATAATTATATAAAATTGTTTCATTTCAGAAAGTACTTCCACATTCGGCTCTATCAGCAGTGCTGTGTTGTACCAACAAAATCCTCACCTGGCCACATCTCTTCATTCCTCATCTACCTCTAGCCTGCACCAGGCTGAGTTTCCTTGCTCCATGACCTCTTCATTTTCATCCATTCTGGGGAACCCTCTGGCCTGTGATGCAGCTGATGTCAGCGGTGGCCAGGAAGAGGCAGACCCAGAAAACAATTCTGTGATAAAAGATTTCAGTCCAGACTGGGCATATACAAAGGTGAGGAAGGGGTTTGTTTGAGTGTGAGTTTAAGAGAGAGAGAGAGAGAGAGAGAGAGAGAGAGAGAGAGAGAGAGAGAGAGAGAGAGAGAGAGAGAGAGAGAGAGAGAGAGAGAGAGAGAGACTGTGTGCATACAAAACTAAGGAAGGTGTTTGTTTAAGTGTGAGTTTAAGAGAGAGAGATTGTGTGCCTACACAGGTGAGGAAGGTGTTTGTTTAAGTGTGAGTTTAAGAGAGAGAGATTGTGTGCCTACAAAGGTGAGGAAGGTGTTTGTTTAAGTGTGAGTTTAAGAGAGAGAGAAAGAGAGAGAGAGACTGCATACAAAGGTGAGGAAGGTGTTTGTTTAAGAGAGAGAAAGAGACTATTTGCATGATTGAGATAAAGAGTGAAAGAGAGAAAGAAGAGAGATATTGTATTCATGTATTTTTTTATACAGATTTTCATCTAAGCTTATCACTAGATTCTTCAGTGGTAATTTTTCTGAATGCTTAGTGCTGTTTTAGTGAATATAGATCATGTTTGCTAGATTCACCGTGTAGATTCCCGACCCCATTGTGGGGGAAAACAAGAGAAGACCCACTGCCTCCCCAGCAAGCTTGTTGTAAGAACCGCCTACCTGGGGCTTCCTTCAAAGTCAGAGTATATCAGCCCGAGAGGCAAGGAACAACAAACTGCATGCAAATAAGTCAGTAAAATGGATGTACACAAAAAAACTCAGGCCCTGGCACAAAGCCAAAGTCGAAATAGACGTACAACCAGAAATTTCCACCGAAACTTAGAGCCGGTGAACAAAGAAGAAGAAGAAGAGGAGACATTTGCTAGACAGCATTCTCATCATCATCATCATGTGCCATGCTGATAAGCCATAAGGTGGTTATGTCCACTAGCTAACATGATCACCAGAATCATAGGGTAAGTCTGTGTTCTTATCCCGCCCATGCCATCTGGCCAAGCCATCCAGGTATTTATCTCTTTATGTTCGCCTTGTCCTTTTTCTATCAAGTTTGCAAGTTGTTGCCATCTGAGGTAGATGCTCACCTTCTAACACTAAGTTCTGGAGTTCAAACCAGCATTGAGTCATGTTTAAAAAAAAAATTGCCTTGGCTCTCACGTTGACCAAGCTTAATATTGGCATCAGGTTCAGGTTAAGTCCTGGGAAGTTAAGGTGGCCAGATGTTGACCACAACACCTATTTAGTACTTACTGATTTATCCTATAATAATATGTCAAACATCATATGTCCTTTGCACTTCCGGAGTGATACCGGTCCTTTATTACTTTTTGAATGACTTGCCTGTTGAAAGAATCCAGAAGTTCTGGCTCAAAAAATTATCTTGGCTGTGCACACCGGGATATACCAGGGTGAAAGGAAATTAGGGAGCAGACAGACCAGCCATGTTGGCAGCATCCAGAAATCCTGGCTCAAGAAACTATCTTGGCTGTGCACACTGGGCTATGTCAGGGAAAAGGAAATGAAGGAGCCGACAGCCTAGCCATGTTGACAGTAGTTAGTGTAGGAAGACACATGGACAGGGCAGACATACTTAATAAGCTGTGTTCCACAGACGTTGGGCAAAGGAATCAGAGAGGCGGTGAACCAGCAGTTCGAGGTGATTATTGTAGAAAACTGGTTGCAGGGCAAAGAAATGAGCTGTGCCAATCAACTCCTGCTCTAGGTGTGGTGACCATGGAGACACTGAGATGTCAGCTGCACCAGAGTATTGAACATGATTGGGTTGGAGCGATGTGCTAGGATATCTATACGGACAACAAGTAACTTGCCAAATTTCCTCCTTCCCATAACATGTCCAGATAATGTCCACCCATATCTTTTTTGTCTTCTTCTGTGTTCATCAAAGCACAATTGCATTGTACATGATTTGGACATGGCTGTAATATTGGGGCCTTTCAGCTGACACATCCAA